>KZ505867.1:292879-312327 GCA_002844005.1 Limosa lapponica baueri
CTTATCTGCTTGCTTTTTTCTTTTGTTTTTTTTTTTTTTTTTTTTTTTTTTTTTTTCCCAACAGTTTCCCTTCGTATTTCTGCCTTTCTGGCAAAATCTCTAAACCTTGAAGCAAATCCCAGGTAATGGAAAACTTGGCCATTTATTGCCCATAAAGTTTGCTGCGGAGCAGAAAACGCTGCTTAGAAGATGAAAGTTATAGAAAAGCCCAGAGCTGTGCACAGCTAAGGCTGGTGGCAAGCTCGGTAACTAGTGAAAATGCCAGGTGATACTACACACCTCTGATATTTGGGGTGTTCCCTCTACGTTATGGGGATTATTGACCCATTCTGTCAAATTTAGTGAACACTGTACAGTTTTTCCTGGGTCAAAGCAGGGCTGCTCAGTTAACAAATCCTTTGGAAATGAGATCTAGATTAGGTGGATGATTTCTTAAATAATGGACCTGGCCTTGTCCTTCAGATCCAGTCTTGAAGGTACTCAATGACTTGTATACCATTAGAATGACAACAGTGAAAAATAGAGGTGTCTAATGACCTTAATATTAAAGTTCTTCTGCTGTTGATACACTTGGTCTTATTTTGACATTCACTGAGCTGTTCCATATTGTTCCACTGACAGCCAGATTATATTGCAAACTGTAATTTTTCTAGTGTTTGGCCAACGGGTGACTATTTAACACCCTCCGGATGTTAGAATAGATAGAATAGATCCCTTGCTAGTTAGCAGAACTGAAACAAGCTGGGAGACATCAGTAGAGGCACTTTTCATTGATCTTGGTGGATTTTGAATGAAGAACTCTCTTGCTAATGAGCACTTTTATAATATATTTTGAGCTCTGCTGATGAAAATTGCTCTATGGAATGGGATAACAGTGGGGATTTCTAGCACTGAATATAGAGGAAATTAGAAAAAGAAGTCTGGTAAAGTTGGTACAATTTCTGAAATTATTTGAACTATGAATTATTGTACTTCTTCGAGATTACTGTTATTAATTGTGGCCTAGGTGTGCTTCAATTGGCTTTTCTTTGATCCTTTCCTTGACATCATTTTACTATCTCTAGACAATGAAAAGGACTGTTTTACTAATTCTTGGGGTTTACCATATGCTACATCACACCTTGTATTTTTTCCTTTAATCATTAGGAGCCAAAGTGTGACCGTTTTGCTGCTCTTAACAGCCAGATGCTCACCAGAAGAGATCCACTGACTGCGCTGAAATGTCTACAGTGGGAGCAGAGAGTTCATCATCTGGCCCTTAAAGGTAAACTTGTGTTATTCACAGAAAGACACAGCTGCAGACCAGGACGCTGTCTGTAATATATTAGGGTTGTGTTCAGATTCTGCTGTGGATATTGGGTAATATTTTAGCTAGCAAGACAGTTTGAAATCAACAAGAATCATTTCGAATAAGTGAGAGGGGTTGTGGAATCCCAATCCTTGGATGTACTAAAAAAATTGACTGGATGATCCCTTGAGCAACCTGATCCAAGTTGGCCTTGCTCTGGTTGGGTCAAATAACGTTTAAAGGTCCCTTGTCAAATTAGTCTGTGATTCTCGGATGAATAAAGGCCCTGCAGTACTTATGGGCAGACGTTTTAAATACTCAGAGACTTCATGTAGGTTACACAGCCTCTGTGCTTGTCATTGATCAACAATTTTAATATGTAATAAAACTTCAGTGAAACAAAAAATGTTCATATTTTCCATGCATGCACTCTTAAAGGCCCTGCAGTACTTATGGGCAGACGTTTTAAATACTCAGAGACTTCATGTAGGTTACACAGCCTCTGTGCTTTTCATTGATCAACAACTTTAATATGTAATAAAACTTCAGTGAAACAAAAAATGTTCATATTTTCCATGCATGCACTCTTAAGGAGACATGAACATGTGCTAATAGATTCTAAGTGCTTTGAAGTCATGCTGGCCCATTAATGTTGTTTTGTTTGTTGAAAATGAGCAACATTTAACATGCAATATTTAACATATGACAAACGAAGCTCTGGGAGATACCAGTGACATTAGAGCCATATGCTTGAATGTTTCAGCTTCTCCCTGAACCCAGCAAAAGATTTTGCCTCTTGTTCACTTTCCTCTCTCTTGATCAGTTGTGTATCACCTTTGAGTTACTAAAACTTGTATAAGGATGTGTAGGGAGAGATCCTTGATCAGCTCCAGAATGCTGGCACCTTTACACAGCATGATGTGCTACTGTACATCTATTTCAGGGTGCTGGAAGGAACGTGGCTGTGTTGATATGGTGGCTCTTAGTGAAGCTGTTGGGGCTGGCTTTAAATCTAGCTTGTTGGAAGTTGCTCTTTGACCTGTACGAGAGGCAGGCAAACTGAACAAGAAAAGCTGACCTTAAAACACTAGCTTGTTTCCTGACTTTCTTTAAGAGCAAGAACACGGTGCAGCTTCGCTTCCTCCTCTATTAAACGGAATTGAGTGGGGTTTTTGTCACCTGGAGATGCACTTGGCTGGCCTTAGCTTGAGTACTTTGTTCAGCTTTGTGCTCTGTGCTACAAGCAAGAAGGGGATAAACTGGAATCAGTCCAGAGTCCAGCAATTAGCAATCTAGATGGCATGATGAAAAATTGAATGAATAGGGTTTGTTTAGTCTACAGGAAAAAAATCTAACGGGAATAAGCTAATAGTCTTCAAATACATAAAACTCCTTCTGCTGGAGGGAGGAAGGAAATGATCTTCTCATCTGATAGCAACAAACGAGAACTGATGCTCTTAAACTGAAGTAAGGAAGTAAGTAAGGAAAATTTAGGCTACACATTAGAAACAACTTCTGAACAGTAATACTATGAGTATTGTAATAAGCTTGTGTGGAGGATGTAAATTTAACAAAAATATTCTGTGACCCTTTTGTGGTCCCTTCCATTCCTATGATTTACAGTTTCCACAAGAACTCTGATTTTGAAGATGTGTCTGAGAAGGAGGAATGCTCTGTGAGAAAGTGAGGAATGTAAAAGGGGTTAAATCCTGGCTTCTCTGCAAACTTCATGTGTCAAAGAAATTCTAGAGAGTTTCCATTTTCAAAATGAAGATAAAATTATATTTCCTTTCTCCTTTTGCTTTGTGTGACTGGATGACAAACTACTGGACTAGAATTGAGGTCTCTTTTGTACAATTCTGAAAAGGTAGATCTCTGTCCTTGGTCAAGGTTCGCAGACAATGATGTTGTTGATATGGTTATGCTATTAATAATTTCACGCAGCTCCATTCCAATTTCTGCTCCTGTGTGTTAATTCCTTTGATTGTACTTCATTGTGGGAAAATCCCAAGGTCTTCAGCATCTTTTCGTCAGTTTTTCTCTGCTTAATAATGATTACTTTTCTCGTGATGTATTGTAGAATGGATCACCTTTACCTGGAATTAATTTGGCATATACATCTGCATTGCATTCACAGAATCATGTAATGGTTTGGATTGGAAGGGACCTTAAAGATAATTGAGTTCCAACCCCCCTGCCATGGGCAGGGACACTGACACCTCCCACCAGACCAGGTTGCTCAAAAGCCCATCCAGCCTGGCCTTGAACACCTCCAGGGATGGGGCATCCACAGTTTCTCTGGGCAACCTGTTCCAGTGCCTCACCACCCTCACAGGAAAGAATTTCTTCCTGATATCTAATCTAAATCTCTCCTCTTTCAGTTTAAAACCATTACGCCTTGTCCTATCACTCCACTCCCTGATAAAGAGTCCCTCCCTAGCTTTCCTATAGGCCATCTTTAGGTACTGGAAGGCTGCTATAAGGTCTTCCTGGAGCCTTCTCTTCTCCAGGCTGAACAACCGACTCAGTCTGTCTTCCTGGGAGAGGTGCTCCAGCCCTCTGATCATCTTCGTGGCCTTCCTCTGGACTCACTCCAACAGGTCCATGTCATTCTTATTCTGGGGGTGCCAGGGCTGGATGCAGTACTCCAGGTGGGGTCTCATGAGAGCGGAGCAGAGGGGTAGAATCACCTCCAGGATTATTTTAGTTCCTTTGGCTTCTCTCTGTTTTTGGAGTAGTTTAAAGTGGCATTTGTTTCATATAAGTTGAGGCTTTAGATGTAGATAAAAATTAATAATTGTTGATTAGCACTGTGGTGGACACAACTTTACAGTTGCTAACGGATCCAGGCCTCACTGGAGTCATTGCAAAGACTTCCACTGACCTCACTGTGTTATTCTAGCTTCTCATATTTGTGCTCATCAATCACATTCCTTCAGTTTAGCCCCAAATCTATTTTCTCCTCTATAATTTTGACATAAAGTGTTGGCACTGCCTCTCTGATCAGGACTCAGCAAAATTCCACATGGGTCACTCAATCTCTTTCAATCACCCCTACGTCCCAGTCCACAGCCTTTCCCCCATGTAATAACTTTAAAAAACCTGTGGAATTAGCTATGGATCATACTTTGGCACCATACCAGTAAGCATTTGGCTGTAAATTCCGATTTGTTATCCTTAGTAGCTATAGCCAGTGCCTCCTATGACTGACAGGTTTACTGCAGCTCCTGTAAGGTGGATTAGCGAAGTCTGGCTTTGCCTTGATTGCACACCTTCATGGATGCAGATGCATCCATGCATCACTACCTAAAATAAATGCCCCTTTTTGGCGTAACAAATCAGATCTGATTAAAGGATAGTGAATTGATTGGTACCAGCTACATTTCTTTGGGCTTTAGGCCAGCCTGTGTCATCCCCACTCACAGAAATAAAATTGTGATGTTCAGGGGACAGTCACCATGATTGTTTCGGTGGAAAATTACCAGACAGACAGGCTCGTCTCTGACCTCCCTTTCCCTAGGAAGAAAGTACTGGAACTAGATTTAGACATTTGATGCTCCTCGTACTGTCAGTAAAGAGAAGCAACCTTTGCAGGCAGCCTGGCATTTAATGCAGTTAATTAAGAAGTGGAGGATTCATGTAGTTCATTTGCCAGCATGAAAAGGGCCTCTCCTCCACAGGGAGGACTCCATTTACCACTTTATACACCTGGATGCGAGGTGGCCAACCTCTACCCATCCTTTTGAAGCTATGCAGAAGAGTTCAAGAGTAAGAAGAAGCAGGAGTTTTTTGCTGTAGGCAGTTTTTGAGAGCATTTTGGTGAGAGGAAAGAAGTAAGGTTTTCCAGTTTTTCCAGCACCTGAGCCTGCTCATGGATTTTGAATGTAAGGAGTCTCCTGAGAAAAAATGAAAAGAAATCGTGTTGGGACCAGCATTTTGTGTTACACTGCCACGTGTAACACAACGTGTTTGCTACGTTTGGTCTAAGCATGCCCAATGAATCAGGACTTTCCAATGGTTTATCTACTCACCTCCCTGCTTTATCTCTGAATTGTGATGCTTATTAGGCTCAACTAAAATGTTTAGCTGCTTGAATCTAGTTTTCTTTCCCAGTGCATGAAAACACCTCTGTTCAGATGTGCAGGGATATATGTAGTCCAAAATTCAGATTCTTATGGATGCAAGCAGTCAGAGACTTTAGTTCCTAATTTACTCTGAAGTCTAAGGTTTAGGGAACTTCTGGTGGCCCAGGTCTCACACTATACCCTACTTCTTTATGCTACTGTGCATGGAAACAGCAGCTTTCTGTATGACAAGGATAACTGGTTTCCACCTTCATTTCATAATTTCATACAGATTGTTATGGTCCATAGGTTTTGAAGAAGGTCAGATAGTGGTGCCAGGATCCCTTGGCATGATATTTTTGTCAGGCATCTGAAACCCTAAAAGTATTGAATGCAGATGGAGCCCTAACACGAGTCTTCTGACTCGCTTATAGTTGGAAACAGGTGACATCCATTAAAGATATGCACTTGGTTATAATTTCCATTACCCCATCTCAAACCAGTCCCAGCTGCACTTTGCCCACTGTAGGAAAGAGAAGACCCTTGCCATACCGTAAGAGAGAGCTGGAAGAGTAACCAGTTATTAAAGGGGCCTGGTTTGGGGTTTTTTTGTCTTTTGATTGTTGTTTTTTTTTCTATTAGTAGATCATAGAATGGTTTGTGTTGGAGGGCAGAACCACCTCCCTTGACCTGGCCACAATTCTTTTAATGCAGCCCAGGATAGAGTTGGCCTTTCGGGCTGCGAGTGCACTTTGCTCACGTTGAACTTTTTGTCAACCAACACCCCCAAGTCCTCCTCAGGGCTGCTCTCAATCCATTCTCCACCCAGCCTGTATTTGTGCTTGGGATTCCTTTGACCCACATGCAGGACTTTACACTTGGCCTTGTGGAACTTCATGAAGATCTCAGGGGCCCACCTCTCAAGCCTGTCCAGGTCCTTCTGGATGGCATCCCTTCCATCCAGCGTGTTGACTGCACCACACAGCTTGGTGGTGTTATCAAACTTGCTGAGGGTGCACTCAATCCCACTCTCCACATCACTGACAAAGATGTTAAATAACACCAGCCCCAGTACCAACCCCTGAGGAATGCCACTTGTCACTGCTTGCCACTTCAAGCTGTTGACCGCAACTCTTTAAGTGCAACCATCCAGCCAATTCCTTATCCACCGAGTGGTTCATCCACCAAATCCATGTCTCTCCAATTTAGAGACAAGGTTGTCATGTGTCAAATGCTTTGCAGAAGTCCAAGTAGATGATGTCAGTTGCTCTTCCCTTATCCACCAATGCTGTAACCCTGTAGTAGGAGGCCACCAATTTTGTCAGACACGATTTGCTTTTAGTGAAGCCACGTTGGCTTCACTGAAGATTTACTCCCTTTGCTGATAGCCTTGTAAAACATTACTGATATCTTAAAAACATGTATCTGAAAGCATCTAGAAAACTGATGTTTTGAATTCCTGTTTTCAGATTCTGCTTTTGTGGAGGGCAAGAAGAAATATTTTTGTCTGTCTCGGCAAATTATCCTTCCAAATTAAGAATAGCTGAAAAACTGCCTCTGAGATGTATTTCCCTTCTCAGGGAATGAGATGAGGAGGACTCTCCTTGCTCTCATTTTGTTTTCTGGGGCTGGTGCCAACCCCACTGCTGACCCCCCAGCTGGAATCACACAGCCCAGTCCTGAAGGAGTAACAGGGCAGATACAGTAATGGAAGAAGACTTGCTGAGCTGTTTCCCTTATGCAATGACAGACTTTCTTTAGACCATTTAAATCAGTAATTTCAATATTTCTTGTGATTAGCAAAGCTTTGGGGAAATATTTCTGCTGCACATAAAGAAGGACATGCATCTGTGCCTTTAAAGGATGAGGCAGACTCAAAATATTGCCATGTGGTTTGCAAGTTAAAGACTGCAACTTCTCCCCAGTGTACTTGTGTTCACCAGATTCATCAAATCTAAAATAAATTATAATTTCCCAGGCTATTGTGTTTAACAAAGCTTTGGAGACATCAGTTGTCTTATTAACATTTATATTCCATTTTTTTGACTAATATTATCTCAGAGAAATTAAGGAAAGCTTATTAGTATTTGAAACGATGGAAAGAATATTTTTTGTCTTCTCAGTGCTTAATGAATTCTGTGATGTAGACAAAGATTTGTATGTGTAATGAAATCACATATTTCATTATGTTTTAAAAGATATTTTTTGGTGGGGTAGGAAGAAAGAATGCAGTGTTGGTATTTGGAGATACTTTTTTTTTTATTATTATTTTATTCTAAAGAAATCCTGCCAAATGTCCAAGCATTTGGGAGGGGTAACTAGATTATCTCTATAAACCTTCATCTATAGAATGACATGCACTGAGAGAGAACCTGTTCTAAAGCAAAATTCATCCAATGTACAAGCAAACACAGCTGCCTGAAAAAGTGGAATAGTAAAGAATTATTTCCTTTCTTATCACATAGTATGCTCACATCTTTACTTTTCTTCAGGATGGCCTATCCATTACAAAAGATAATTGATTTTTGTGAATAATCACAGTGTTGAGTACTATGTAAGAGTGACCAGACCAAACTTGGAACAACACCCATTCTTTGTTTAGCTCCCTCAGTCCACAGGTTTTATTTATTTATTGTTTTAAATATTTTTGTTTTTTCACTTTGTTGACTTTTTTCATTCCATAAACTAAACTTTCTCATTTCTCTTTCTGTGGTACGAAGAGGAAGGTGTGGACATGCAAACAGAGCAATTAGTATGTTTTTCTCGTGATTAAACTATCCTTTTAAGAGGCTATAGAGTAAATAGACTCTTGCACATTTATCACAGGAATATTCTGACTATTCAGTAATATAAACCTGTAGTGCCTGTAAGACTTCACAAAAGAACTCTTATTCCTAGAATTACAGCCTGTAATAAAACCACGTTGAATCCCTAAGTGCATCCTAACTATGAGGAGCATTATCAGACATAGGCCTCAGTGGGAACTTTATGTGTCTGAGAATCATAGAAAGTAGCTGTTGTACCATAAATTCCTTCATGCGGGGATCATTCCGTCTCTCCTTGGTGGTGCTCAGGAACAAATAATTATGTTAACTAAATATAATGCATATTGCATATCACGCAGCAGTAATTGTTTCCAGTGGAGCGGCTATATCCCATAGGTTTTAACATAATACTCTAGATTTCATGGTAAATGAACAAATAAATCATGTTGCCCCCATAAAATTTCTCTCTGACCCCATCTTTGATGCATGATTCTGCATGATGCATGTATGAATGGAGAGGGCGTAAAAGACAAGAGCACTGCTCTTGCTTCAGACTGGGTTGCATTACTGGATATTGCTCTATCACATTTGAGATGAATGTGATAAACATCCTCTCCCTGAGCATGACTTGTATTTAGATCACAGGGTGTGATCAAAACTCAGCCACTGTAATGTTTACTCTGTGGGTGTGTTTTTTTAATGTAAACAAAGTAGACAAAGCAGAATATTTGTATGCAGTGTGTAGTATTCCCATCTGATTGTGCATCTGCAAACTTGTACTTTTTGCTGCCTTTCCCAGAAGATATATTAGGATGAACAGCAGCTATTTATATTTGGTACAGAAACGTAATCACACTGTTTGTCTTCGCGAGAAGCACATGGGGCTACACAATATTGAACCTTTTGCAATTGCAGCCCCATTCGTACCCACCTGTATCCCTGTGTTACCCTGTGACAGACCGGACCATTAACAGTTTCTCATGATAAGCTGGATCCTGCCCTGTCAGCTCTGCTCTCTCCCCTTACAGTGGCAAAAACCAACTGTATGTTGCTTTGCTTAGTGCTGTGTTCAGGAGAAGCTCCTCTTGAAATCCCCTGCCACTAAATTAGGAAGAAACTGATGCTCCAAGGCATCCAGGCTTTGGACTTTTTGCTGGATGTTTTCTGAAACTTAGCAATAGCATCACCATAGTTCCTCAAACAGCCTAGTGTTTATCCTCAGTCTTACAATAAGATGAAGTATTTATTGAGAGGAACGTTAATCCTGGAGTTTTCAGATATTTGTGCTCATTTGACAGAAAACGGATGGGCTCAAAGTTAAGACTTTCCCCATTTACCTGGCAGTTATTTCTTTATCAGATGTGGTTGAGAAAATCCTTAAGAAAAACAAGGTAAACCTCTCATCTGTGAGAGAAAAGTATGAAGTAGAATATAATCCTGTATTAGTATTTCTTATCAAAGACTTTCCAAGTCCTTTTGTGGAGAATGTCCAAATCTCCATTTAAATGGAGCCATTTTGAAAGTATGTTCCGCGTGGGCATGCATGGATCAGTACTCTTTGTAAGAACAATAGAGAAGGCAAAGTTTTATCAGGCAGGATGGTTGATACAGAGCAAATTAGACATTCAAACCGAGGCAGATCATATGGTGAAAGACAGCGTAACACCCTAATACTCTGCAGGAGTTATGTCTGGTATCTTTGCATGCTAAAACTGAGCTAACTGAATGTCTAGGGCTGGTTCCAGATTTCAGTCAGTCAAATGTGGCTGTATGGGAAGACTGAGACGTTCTTGCAGCCGAGTATGTGAAGTCAGCCTGTTCCTAGAGCAGCTTGTAAAGTGGTTGGCTTGGCATTACCTCACCTAATGTGCAACCAGCATTAAAACTTCCCCTAAAGCAATACATTTAATTGCGTGCTCTACTAAAAGAAAAAGAAGTCTAATTGGTCCCAGATTTATTCTATCAATAAAGACAAATTATTTTCTTTTTTTTTCTGATCTAAATACAAAGTATTTAGAGAGATTTCTAGACAAATAAAAATCTTTGTTGAAAGAGAATACATCGTATGTTAGTTATGCAAATTTTAACTGCTTATACCAAACAATGGCTTTTAATATGTCTAATCTGTTTTTCACAAGAAAATCTTAGTAAATATTTTGCATGCTATATTCTAATATGATTAAGTTGGCTGTTTCCATTATTGCCTTATCTTATTTATTATAATGTACTGTCAGGAGGAGCGCTAAATTTATCTGTTCATTACCATTTTAGGAAACAATGACAAGATTCTTTAAATTGTGCTATTGTGTTAATTGAGAGGGTGGAGTTTTATTCTCATGGTTCAATCTTCTAAAGAAAAAAAAAAGCAACAAACAAATAACAACAAGCAAAAACCAGCAAGAAAAACTGGGCCCCTTTCCCTTCCCATTCTGTTTACAGACCCATAGCAGCATGAATGAAACATCACCAAACAATTGCATACCCCCAGTCCCCAAGGAGCGAACGTATTTTATCAGCATTTACAAAGAAAAGAACAAATATCAGAATCTCAGTATTACTGTGGCTTCAATTCTCCTCCCCCTGCATTATTATTTTTTTTTAGCTCATTTAAGAGAGCTGCAGGTTGCAATTCCCAGCTCTGTGCAGAAGAGGCCCTAATAATGGGTCAGAATTCACATGCACACCCACCCCACATACACGTACACATTTTTTTATTTTCTTTCATGGTAGAGCAAAAGATATTATCTTGGTAATTCTCTATTCACTGTGTTACACCTCTTCCCACTAATCCAATGCAGAACCAGATTACCAACCAAGCCTTTTGAAGCCTTGATGTTATTTTGCTTGATAAATTGGGCACAAGACTAAAATTGAAAAGAAATCCTGTTTTTATTATTGGAGACAAATTTAGCAAGCAGGAAGCATATGTTGTGCTTTGGACCACATGCTGGGGAGAGGGAGCTAGAGGGCTCTCACACCAATCAGTTACTTCAAACAATACCCGGCGTCCACCTGGGACGAAGCCTGTGCCATTAGTCTTGACTGGAGCAGCCCTCTAATGCCACCAGGCAGCCCCAAGGAGCAGAGAAACCCACCTGACAAAATGTCACGAGGAAAAAAGAACAAAAAAATAATCAATACGTTGGATATTGATTTGCATTATTTATTTTTTTCTTATGATTTGATACAGGAATATGCTGATCAAATATGGGGGGAAGAGGCATGTTTTAGGAGCAAGCAAAGGGCTTATGCGAAAGCTTTCATGTTAGTAAGCTAACGCAAGGATCACAATAAATGCATAGACCAGCAGGGGCTGTGTTTTTCAAAGGGCAGTGTTGAGTATTGATCTGTATTAGAAATGATAATGAGGTTATTTTGTGCCTCGCTGAAATACCTTAACTGTTTCAGTGCTTCAAATGCATCAGAGTTAAAGCACTAGAGCCTATGAATTTTTAATGCCTCCAACTCCAGTTCCTAAATTTTTCCTGTCTTTCCAATAGCTATTTCAGTTTTATATTCCTGGGCTGTTGCAGGTACTACTCTAGACAGTTTCAGCTTCCCATTTCAATGTAACTGCTTGTGAAATAGTAGTTACTTAAATCCACCCCCACAGAAAGGAACTTTCCTTTGCTAACATCTTGCAGAGTCTTTCATGTTTAAAATATTTTACTAAACTGAAGGAATGAACTTTTCAACTTTTCACAATCAGTGTTTATGGATAACGCAGCACATTTTGGGTAATTTATTCTGGAACATCCTTGGCTTGCTTTGTTTCAATCAATAGAAAACATTTCCTAATTCTGCATGACCCTTCTGCTGATTTGTGTATGTGTAATTGTTGCTTGGTTAGTGAAGCGATGTGAATAATTTATTAATGTGAAGGCCAGATTCTTATTTAGTACAACAGGACAACATTTGTAATTGGACTGAGGCTAGCAACAGAAGCGACATATAGAAAAGAAAGCTTTGCTGTTACAACTTTCTGCTGAAAAGTTAAAAAAAAACTTATCATGTGATACCCCGAATCTCTGGTTTCTGTTGAATATCTTGTTTTTTTCAATATCTAACTTATTTCCAACAGCTGGTTGGAAGGTAAGATATAAGATAAGAGAGTCAAATAAAGTTGACTTCACCTTTGGTGCTGTACATGAGAAGATTTTGCAAGGAGAACAACTTTTTTATTTTTGTACTGATACTGTTTAAGTATCATAAGCCTATTTGCAGAGCTAAAAATATAATCCCTGGGTAGCATTCAGAATCCAAACTGTCATCATTCCTTTTTCTCTGTAACTGTTCAAATAAAAAGAAAAATCAACAGAAAACTGCAAGCAGTCATTTCTAGGCTCTCCAAGCTAAAGCCATCTTTCTTTCATGCAAAATTGATAACTGTCAAAATTGGTGTAATCTGATTCAAAAAAATGCGCTAAAGCCAAGACAGGCATGTGTAGGAATATATCACTATCTCTATTATTCTGAATCGTGTGGTTAAATTTTAAAAACATACTTTTCTTGATTTAATTAGATGAGAATTATCCCCAGTTTTATAGGAAGGCAGAGAAATTGCATCAAAACCGTGAATTTTTCACCGTTTTCAGATGGGTGCTTTAGAACTGTAGTGAAGCAATAATGATTTACACTGACTGTTGACCCAGACTTGTGGGTTTAAGTGGGCCGTATTTTCTCTGGGAAGTGTTGTTTCTAAATAACAAGGACATTATAAATGATATCCCAAGGGCAAGATATTAGAAATGGTTGGTGGGAGCTGATATTTTTATCACTGATGTAAACAGGAATTAGGCACCAGTAAGTGCTTCTGGGAATCCTCCTGTTAAAATTCTTTCGTTTCCTTTTGCTGATGAAATCAGAAGGCTGTGACCTGCTTCTGGTTTTTCTCTTGGTTATAGACTGATATATTTCGCTGCTTCTAATTTAGATTAGTTTTCAGACTGATTGTGAGTTGAATTCTTCCTCTGGGTGCTCTTCCGCCTGTGACTGTACGTGTAGGGGTGGATGTGCAGAAGCAGCCACATTTCTTTGGTGTTATTCTTGACAGGGCCTGTGACATCTGAGGTCATCCCTAGCTTGTCTTGCCCAGCTACTTTGCTCTTTCTACTCTAAAATTAGTGTACGTGAAAACTTATTTGTGGCAAGCAGCTGTTCTAGCTTTTCAGTCTCTCTAGGGCAGAAGGCTGGGAATAGCAGAAGGAGGGAATAAGGGAAGCTGGTGCCTTCAAAGGGACTTTAGGTATGTGAAAGGAAAGTAAAAAAATCAATTGCCTAAAGTGCTAGACAAGAATCACTGTGAAGTATCTGGTTACCAAAGCCCTGCAGAGCAGTGCCTTGCCATTGTCAGTGGGATCAGAAAAGAGACACAAACAATTCTCTGTGATGTAAACAATCCATTCCTCATGCAGTGAAAAGCAAACAAACAAAGCCCCCCAAGCCCTAACTTTTCTTATGTTAAGTTTAATCATTGATCAAAGTTAGTTGTATCCAATTGTTGCATCATGTGTGTTGACGTAAAGTTCACATTGTGGTTTATAACATCTCAGCTATGCTTTCCCAAGCAACCCATGACACCCCATTTATCACTATCTGGATAGAGATATTTTGAAATACAGATAAGCTGTTAGCTATTAGAGCAGCAGCATTCGGGAGCTCTTTTTACTGATTTACAGCCTGTCCCAGTCTGACTAGCTATTTGCAGAGGTCTGAGAGCTGGTTTTTATGAACCATGATCATGCTTTGCCATTGATTTCACAGGGGGTTTTGGGGGATAAAAAAAGGCAGCAGACAAGGTCCCAGGTTATTCTTGTCCCAGGCATACACTGTGACCCCACAGTCCTGCTTCTTCTTTATTAATAACTATATTGAACCATAATAGTTTTTGTAATGCTTTGTGGGGTGTCCTGTTATTAACTTCTCTTTGTTCTGAGAAAAAACCCATTAGTTGCAACTCTTTGTTTCTTACTATTTAACTGGGATTTAATCCTTAACATGACATTGCTCTTTATCCTATGGTTATTTGTTCCCTTTGATAATCTCCAGTGAGAGACTCTGTCAAAAGCCCTTCGAAATTGCAAATAATTTACACCCACCACATCCCCTTTGCCCACTATTTTATGAACCTTTGCAACACATTCTAGAAGGCGAAGGGGCTCGATTAACTCTTATGAGAGCTCTGCTGGTGTCATCCTATGGGTTGATATTTATCTGCGTGCAGTATTTCTCTGTTCGTAATTGCTCGCTCCCATCTGTTTCCCCACTAGTGAAGTGACCCCTCCAAATTGGCTGTCATATGCTCGCTGTAAAAGCCATTACCGGGGAATATCCGGTCCGGTTTTCAGTAGGGAGAGGAGATCTTGGAAAAGATCTTGACGCAGGTGCTCTTTGTGCAGCTGAAGCTCTAAGTCCTGCCATGCAAAAGATTATGCGAGAGAAAATATGTTCTGATTTGAAGACCCGTGCTTGTCCAGGAACAGGCACTGCCTCTTGGGGTGTAGTGGGGTGGATACCTGTATTGTTTGCCTGTGGCTTTTAATAATACCTTTCTTTTCATTCCTGCTTTGTGCTCTTTTGTCAATATCCCATAGCTTAGATAGGAACCTCGCACAACAACCCAGCCTTGCCTGTAGAGCTGAAATAGAGATGGTTTCCAGTTTGATGAGAAAAGGACTCACACTGGGGCTGATGGATAACCGCTATTCAAGCCGTACTCCCCCCTTTCATTCATCTCTGGCTTATGGATGGCTCACTCCTCCTGTCCTTCCAGGTCTCTGGGTTGACTCTGGGCTCCTTGACAAGCTCCCCACTCAGCTGAGTGCAGTTGTTCTGACTGATGTCTCTCTCTCTCAGGCTTTTTTTCCAGTCTCACACTTTTGATCTTTTGTGCTTCTCCTGGCAACAAGTCAGCACTTGCTTGGTCTACCTTTTGACTCAACATTGCCAGCGCACACTGCCCTCCACTCCAGTCCTGTTATGGACACATACTCCGTGCAATTTACCTCGTGCCTAAACTCCTCATCTTCTGCCCAAGCTTCGGTCACCTGTGGGTGGGCTCTGAGCGGTGCTCAGTGACTCAGCTGTCACTTGGCTTCCTGCTACCAGCCTTGAAGTGTTCTCTGGGCTGAAACACACACCGAGAGATCAGATACTCTGCTGCCAAAGGTCTTCAGTCATGCGAAGCCTTCAAAGGAGGGGTGTTCTGGCATGGAGTAGCATTTTGAAGTGTTGAGAATGGAAAGGCTGTTACTTTAAAATGAGGAGGGCTCTAGCCCAGCATTGCTGCTAATCACAGTGACTTTTGGAAAATAGTGCTTTCTGCACACCAGAGGAAAACACAGAAAATGTTTTAGCTGGTGACAGCTCCTAGTCTGGTGTAAAATGGGTCTAACAAGGTTACCTCCAACATAGCGGTAGCAGTTAACACCACACAAGCACTTGGACTTAAAAGTAACTTTCCTCATAATTCTTTGGAGTCGCACATGCGCTGCATTTCCAAAGGGCTTTACGCTATAGATGCATTGTTAATCTCTGAAAGGTTGGGAGTTTTCAGTCCAGGATCCTACAGAATTTCCTATAAGCATTTGTACTAATTATCTTAAATTCAAATTGTTTCATAAAATCAAAGGGGAATTAAGATTTTAATTTCTTTCTCCCCTTTTGTTTTTCTTCATTATTTGACAAAGCCTAGAGACTAATCCCATCTTAAACATGAATATAAAACAGACCTAGCAGATGTTCTGTCTGCTACAAAACTTTACTTAAGCAGGCATGGTCTGCATGTAATATACACATGAAGGTCAAAGCTTGCGGTATGAAAATACAAAGCCTTGGCACTATTTAATTATTTTTATTTGCAATTTTTTAAGGGAGTTTAGTGAACGATTAATGGTATTGGCTTAAAACAGCCATAGTGCAGGCAAGCACTATGCAGACATCAACATTGCTCCGTCCTGACCTGCAGCACCTTTTCTATTCCCATTTCCCATCCTTCTGGAATGGATCCTGCCAGCCCTGTGCCAAATGGACTCCTGTTTTTCCTACATACACAGCGGCTGGAATGAAGTTGGAAAGGACCTTTGGACTCTAAAGCCTGGGATGCTTTTCTTTTGCTACTGTCCAGTGGAAGCAGCTGGATTCAGGGGTATGGCCTTTGTTCAGATGAATTGTGTTTTACAAGGACTGAGTGTGTTTTACGTGTCACCACCTGGATTTTGTCACACCTGCAGTATGAACCTGAATTAGGAGCTGAGGAGTCCTGCCTGTGCTATTACTCTGGAAGGGACTTCTTGAGCAGCTGGAAAGTAGGAATGGGATATGAACCCCACCTCTGCTGTCATATGAAAGGAAACATGCTTGTTTTTTTTTTTCAATCAGAGGGCTGTTTGCATTTCCCCTCTCCACACCTCCATTAGGGCACCGTGTGCTGTGAGGTACAAGGCGGAGGACAAACAGGATACTGCAGCAGCAGCCTGTTCCCTGCCCCTGTGAAAAGCTCAGCCGCCTTGGGCCCTGCAGGGCATCTAGACCCGCTGCCCCTTTCCCTCCAGGCTAGTTTGGCTAGGAGTGGTGGCCCAGTGGCTGAACACTAGCCAAATATTGAAGGGACTAAAGCTGATTTGTGTAGATGCATGGCAACCATGCAAATCCCAGTGGCTTTTTGTGAATAGGAAAAGTGTGTTGTTTTGAACAGAGTTGCTCTTTTTTTCCTTCCTTCTTTTCTTCTGTTTGTTTTTTTTTTTTTCCCATTTTTCTTTCCTATTTTCCTCTTTAATTTCCTTTGGAAAAAGGAGATAAAAATTCTTGCTTTTTCAAAAAAGTATTTCCATGTGGACACTTCTGAAAACTGGTGAGAAAAATGGAGCGGAGAGAAGGGAGAAAGAACATCCGAAGCACTGTTTTACAGCTTTCCTGTCTGTAAGAAATGTAGAAAGTATTTGGAAAATGTGAAAATGCTACAGTTGTGTACACATTTCTCACGGAAAGAGATTCATATATTTTAAACAGCTGTATTTTTGTTCTGAACAGTTTGCTGTGTGGCTGCAGGATTTTCAGGTATTGGGAATTCGAAAAGACACTTATGTCAGCCTCCTTATAGATTGTGTTGAGCTTCAACTAGCTCAAGTAACAAATCTGAGTGCATGTTGGCCACAGGAGTCAGATGCATCCAGATCTAGATTTCAAACACTCCAGATTCAAGGTCAATCTCCGGTCTTTTGGTTTTGGCTCTAAGTACGGAATTTAAATCCCTTTAATAGCACTTTAAAATCCTATGTTTCAGGCCTTTCAACTTGTGTGTCCTCCTCTTTCTGCACTGAGCACATCTCGGTGAGTTGCGTAAGTTATTTTGAAGAATATCCATCAACTTCAAGGGTTTTGAACTTGACCTTTAACTAAACAGTTCTCAGCTGTTTCTCTTAACTAAGGTTTTCATTGAAGTTTTATGTTCTTCTGTTTTCATGTGCATGTAGGTATGTGTGTCCATTAATAGTATAATAATGCATTTCCTTTACTTTTTTTTCCTTTTCATTTATGGCAGAGTGGTTGTCAGAGATGTTTGCATTCTTCCAAAAGAATTTCAGCGTCTTTGTTGACTTTTTTCCAGTTTTTGCTGAATCTTTCTTAGCTGCTTTAACAATAGCAGGAGAGATCCTTCCAGACTATGAGGGAATTTGTAATCCGATCATGTACTGTATGTCTTTGAAATGAAGAAAATACAAAGACAAAGGCAGAATGTGATAGAATTTTATTTAATGCATTGGCATGAAGTGTAAATACATACTGCATACAGATACTAAACTTTGCTAGCTCTGATATGAAATAATTACCCTAGGGACCTCTGTGTAAAATAAGTCCTATATAACCATTCAAATATGGATGATGTGATTCAGGTGACCTCTTCTTAATACTAAAGGTCATCCATCAAGTGTAAATGTTTATTTAGCAACAGATTTTATTTTACTGTAGAAAAAGAAAAGAATATGTTTTTCCCCCAAAGTTAATATGAATAACTGGTTTTTTTTGTGAAGCACAGAAGATACCACAGTATATATAGTATCAATCATATAATTTTTTGAGCCGGCTTTTAATTTTTCTGAGTGATTGTAGTCACAGACTTGGTGTCCTTCATAAAATAGGAGTATCTTTTATAGATCTGTGGCCAACCAATTAGTGACATCAGAGGAGTTAGTATTCACAGTTGGGAATCTGAAATATAATATAGCATTCATGGGGTTCCATTGTACTCCCTGACCCTATTCTTACCTGGAAGGATTATTCCCTTTACGTATGGAGAATGTTAACTAAGGCTTGTGCTGTGTGCTCCAGCACCTAGTTTTACATTCAATCTCTAAAATTTGCAAGACGTAATTTGTAAAACACTGCTTCTGGCCAAACCTTTTCCTGAAAGCTTTCCCCAAAATTCAGAAAAAACAATTTTTTTCTTTTTTTTTTTTCCTTTGCCACATAAGGTGTGTTATACACAGTTAAACTAGTTTCTCAGTAACCTGTGATTTTAAGGAAGCTGTGATTTACACTTTGAATCTTCTGACATACAGAGAATCACTTCACCTCTCTGTGTCTTGCTGTCTCAACTGGTAAAAAGAGGATTATAACATTTAATTGTCTTTAGAGAACATGTGTATTAGTATACACTTATTCTTCCCAAAGAGTTTTGAAAGTATAAAATGGGATATTGTATGAGTGCTGAAGAGTTATTATAAAATAACAGAAAACTGAGGATTTTTTTAATGATTCAGCAGGAGTTAAAATGTGGCCTTCTGGTACTGAAGCAGAGGTTTGTCACTGGCTTTGGCGCTACACAGATATGGGTAGAATCAAAGTGTCCTCCGATAGCCATCTGCGCCAGTTATGGCTAACTGTGAGTTAAGCTGGAAGGGAAATGGATTTGCTGACCATCCTCTCAGAGGCTTATCCTCTCTCCCAAAATGGTGTGCTAGAAAATATTATCATCCTTAACAGCAGCTCATTAAATGCCTTCTTTTTCCATTTCTGATATTTGCTGTCTCCATGGCAAGTAGTGGGGTATCCCCTATCTGAGACTGAGCCAAGCAAGGTTTACTTCTAATCTCTCTGTAGGGTGGCAAACTGCATCTCTGAAATGCTGCACTCCTGTGAACGCTGTCCTGTTGCCAGCTGATTTGCTTTTCACTGTGGCAGCATTGTTTCCCCTCTCTTAAGTAATTACCAATGTGGTCGTAGCAAGTGATAGCACCGTATGTTATGTTTTAACTCAAGAAGGGATCTTAAACTACTGGCCTTCCTGCAGTTTTCTGAGTACTTACATTACTGAAGGCAAGCAACCTTTTT
>KZ505867.1:319305-335331 GCA_002844005.1 Limosa lapponica baueri
CTCTGAATGATGAACATAATTTCCTCAGCTTTCTATGTGGGCTTCATATCTCCACCACAATGCCATTTTAAAGGCTCTGTAATGGATCTTGGAGTGTGAACTTGCGTTAAAGCTTGACTGGCTCTGCTGCTCTGGCTTTCTTCTGTGTGGCACTGGCTGGTTTTAGAATATACAGGTTTCTGAACTAGCTGCTGCTTGGGAAAGATGTATCTCTGGGAAAGGACCTTGCCATATATCACCTTTTTTCAGCACATTCCTTTATGTTGTTTTTGTTTTAAAGTAGTGCATGTTCTGGCTCCTCTGAAGTTTAAAATGAAAAGCTTGGTGATTCTTTAAAACTATATTTTAAGCTTTTTAATTCTGCTTGCTGATAATGAAGCTCCCAAGAACATTATGTTTGAGAAAGAGAAGTCCTAAGCAATACACTACAGCATGCTCCTATTTTGTTTGCTCCCCATTTTGCTCCTTCCTTATTGTAAGTCATCTATAGCCAGCTCCTTTCTTGCACACTCAGTGATCAGGGGGTTTTGGGGATTTTCCTAAACTCCAGCTCCTCCAACCTCCTCAATGAGACCACCACCACCACCAAATCGACTATTTTATCCTTTCTCTGCCTTATTCAAACCCCCGCTATGATGGTAGATTCCCCCGAGCATCCCCACTAGCAGGAGAAGCAATGCTTGGAGCCCAGTGCTGAGCTGCAAGATATTCTTAAAGCAACTCCCAGATACAGCTCCTCCTCCTGGCCATTCATCTTTCACCACCAGGCATTTGCCAGACAAAAAAATGGCTTCGTTACCAAAGTCTTAATTTCGTCTTAATTTTGACCTGCAATTTTCACCTTCTGAAAAACTGGTCAGCAAAACATTGTCTTCAGGTTTTTGCAAGCTACTTAAAAATGTAAGCACATGCTCGTTCAGCTCTTTCCTTTTAAGTTCTGCTCCTTTGACCAGCTACTTTAGGAAGGTCTGACTGTACATGATAAGGCCATAAATTTGATGCACAGATGGTCCAATCGTCTTTGTAATTATTGTATTGCGCCATTAGGTACACAAGGGTTTCATTTGTTTAAGATATATATATTATTTTTTTTTGTAATTGTAATCTGACACGGCAGGTTAGCTTGTCTGTTTGCTGGTGGACAAAATCTTTGTTTAATAGGTTTACTGGTATAGGTTGAGCTTGGTGCAAGGATATTAAGATGTCTTTTCCCCATCTTCCAATAAAGAATAAGTCATGTGTAATACATGGTACTGTTGGCTGACCTAGTGTTGTCATAAAGATAATAAGTCCATTGAGAGCAGCATTCTGTGTGAGGTTAGTGATTTGTTTTTAGAATGAATTTCCTATTAACATTAAATAGAAAAATTGTGATTATTTGTAAACTGTTCATTTAAATCCACAATGAAACATTCGCGCTTGCTCGGGGTAGAAAACAGCATGGCTTCTACAAAAAGATGATAAAAAAATACCGCTTAATCATTTGGCTAAACAAAACCCCATATCCGTTTTTGTCAATTCCTGAGATTTAATTAAAACACAGAGGTTGATTCCAAACCAAACCAACGCCTAATTATCACAAGTGTTAATTACAAGTCTTGCTTTAACTGAATGACTAATAGAACAGAATGGCAAACGCCTTCCCAACAGCAAGCAGATTTACTGACAAATGAAGCAGGATGCAAATTGAGGGCATCTTCTAGCCTTTGAAATCCTGCTTTACCTCTGTTGTGAATAATAAGTGGGAATTGTTTTAGCCCATGTTGGGGTTTGTTTATCATGAAATTCTGCTTTCTGTTTGAGGCCATAAAAATAGAAAATGAAAGGAGGGTAAATACCTTAATCCATGAATGCTTTTCTTTCCAGTAGTGTATTTTAAATATGTGAATACAGCATAAAGTAGGAAGTCAGCCTGATGGGTGTGTACTTCCAGACAGCTGCTGAAATCAAGTTGAATGTAAAATACAGTTTTTGGACGTGAGTACTCCTGGAAGACAAACATTTATAAAGAGTTTATAACGGGAAGTGTTTTTGGACAGCTGTTAATGCCAAAACAGAGCCTGTCGTCAGAAACTGTGTTCTCTACACACTCAGGAAAACTTGTTAAATTGCAGCCACAGTAATGGCAAATGTTATAGGTTTTAATTTTTGAATTATAAGGGGAAGGGGTTTTGTTTCCATTCTTCATGTTGGCTATCTAGAAAACTGACCTAACAATTCGCATCATTCCAGGGATTTGATGTGAAGCATGGCATAAAATTTCAAATAATCGAGGAAACTTTTCATTAATTTAAGAACAAAGGAATCCAAACATGGAAATATTCTTACGATAGCTGAGACATTTTCTTGCAAAGCTGTGAAGGAATAAGGATGCTCAGAGACCAAAGAGGGTTTTAGTGGGTAATCCACCTAATTTTGTGCTCTTGGCATATTCTGTGAATGTAACAGAACTGTGAACAACCAGAAAGTCAATCACAAACAAAGCTGTTTTGTAAGGTTGGAGGTTATGATCCAAAGATCCTTTCTACTTCCTTAACTTGATTCATTTGTGCTTCTCTCTACCTATTTGTCATTTCACCCATTTATTTTTGTCTCCTGTACTAGATGATGAGAATATATTGCAAGTTCTCCATGTTTGTTGCAATTATTTTAATTTAAAATTACTCCCTAAATATTCACATAGTTATTTCTGTAGTACAAAACAAGGAAGAATTCTTGTATTTCCCCTTAGAAAACATACATTTCCAGGTGAAGCTGATGAATTTAAAGATAATAGCCATAGTACAGTGGCATTTTACATTCATATTACTGCAGCACCTCAGAGTATTTTGCAAATATTAGTAAGTTCAGCCTTAAGCTTCCCACAGACCATGGATTGTTATCACCAGTTTACAGATACAGTAAGATGGAGGGATGAATTACTCTAGATCTACACATCTACACAGTAAATCAACAAATAAATGTCTATAAATGACACATGTTGACTCAAATTCCATTTACTCTTAGTTACAGGCTTTTACACCATCCTTTCTTGTGCAGTAAAATCAGTTCTGTTCTTTGGTACAGTGGACTTCATGGCTCAGGTCAAAGTGATGGTTTTGCTGAAAGCTGGCTGCCTGACTGTCCACCAAAACCTGGAGGGCTTGTTTGGAAGGAGGAAAAGCAACACTGGCAGTTTCATTTGTTTTTGATGATTGCTAGCAACGACATCAGACCATGCTCACCTCAAGCTTAGAAAAATACAGTTCTTCTGAGAAGAACTTCTTTGTGATTTGATTAGGTTGGGGTCTGTGTTGGCTTCCTTGCACTCCTTATTGTTCCTTTGCTGCTGTGAGAAGTAAAACATTGATTCCTTTCTGGGTGTTATCTCACCAGGGGCCTGGTGCTGTGCATAGTGGATCTATGACAGCTGGTCATTGCCATTTCATGACAACTGTTGCAAAAAACAGCATGCTTTTTCTTTTTCTTTTCTTCTTTAATCTTGTGATATTAAGTTCCAGATATTCTATGCTAAACATGCAATTTCAAGTCTTAATCTGAGAGGCACCACTGGGAATTGCGGAGTGCTCTCCTCAATGGGAGTGGGATTGGTACATCAGCCCCCTGGTGTGTTAGAGCATTACATCAGCTACTTATCGGCAGCATTTTTGTACTGTTTGTATTCAGATGAGATTAAGTCCCAGTATGATTTTATTCTGGCCTTCTCTAAATTAGATTAGTGCAAATCAATTGAATCTCTCTTTCAAAGAGGTAATTTGTTGCAGATATCGTGCAGGATCTACTATTGAAATGGGATCGGTTGGTGAAGCATTCAAAAAGGTTGATCAGATGTGCTGAAATGAAGTGGTTTGGTATTCATTAAAAAACGTATTGCTTCTGTGGCTGATGAAATTCTTTCTGAGTAAGACACTATATCTGACAGGAATAGTCCAAAGCAACACTTATTATTTACTGGTGTCGTGTATTCGTTTTGGAAAAGAGCGGAGTTGGAAATCATGCAAGCATCTGTTACATAGTTAGATTAGATAATGTAAATGTTTAGAAAATGCAAATGAAGCTCACGATAATTAGTAATGATGCTTTTCTACTTTTATTAATAAGGTAATGCTTCTGGCAATTACATTTAAATTTCATATGAAGGTTCAAAGCACTGGAACAATTTCCTGTTTAGAACAGCAGAATTCAGGGTGAACTCGTTTACCAATCTGCACCATGGGCTTCTTACAGATCTGGAAACTACTTGTCTCCGTTTCTCATCACAAAACTATTGGCTTTTCTTGGTATGTCTGATTCTGGGAAGAAGGAGAACTATATATAATTGTGAATAATTGTGTTAGAATTTGTGTACAAAGGCTGTTGTAACAACATTTTGAAATAAAAGACAGCCTTACTTTTAGGATGTGCAGAAATAGAAGGCCACATCTGTTTTGTTTAGGGAGAAAGAACTGAACAACTGCCAATTTAAAGCTACCTTGATATGACATACTTCTTAATTGAAATGAACATTTGCAAAAGAAAGCCCTTTCTGAAATGTCTAGGACCTGCTCAGGGTTGACATATAAGTATGTGGTGTTGGCATAAACCAGTCCAAAATCCTGGCAGAGACACAGAAAGGAAAGAACACTGACTGTTAACAAAGGCTTCATTAATATTGATGTGTAATTCACATGGCAGCGAAAAGCTGCATTATTAGCCACTATTGTTATGGTTCTGGCATTAATATTCAATGAGAATGTGTGGGTATTGAAATTCCCTGACTTCTGGGTACCCCAGTGGTCCAATAATAATAACAAAAACTATGCTAGAGTTAGTGGGAGCCTGGTTCTGTCTATGTGGTAATCAAGCACTGCTTTGTTTTATGAAGGTTTCTGACCTCATACTGATGTCTCTTGTGAAATGGAGGGCACTCATACTTAGTTCTGCCTTCAGGAAGCTCCTGCATCTCCAGATGAAGGCAGTATCCCTCCTCTACAGCTCCATGTGAGATCTCTGTCGGAAAGAACTGTTACTGGAGGTAATTTTACACCTGGTTATCTGAAAACAATGCACCCTCTTTTCTCCTAGGAAACCATTTATGTGCTACCAAACTGAATAGCAGTCCTTGTTTCAATCTCAATTATAAATAAGTTGATTTTTTTAAAGATGTGTACTAGCGAAAGACCCCATTCACGCTATGGTTTTCTTGAATCAAGTATTTGCTCATCTGAATTGGCTATCTAAATGTGTGAAGAGGGAATGACTTTACCATTTTACCATACATAAATGACATTGTGATGCAGTATTTGTGCATACATGCCGGCTACGATCTGTTGAGACACATGGAATATAAATAACTTTATCCATGAAAATAATTGCATTTACATCAGTGGGACTAACTGTAATCTGTAAAGACAAGTATACACATGAAGTCCTTGTAGGCTGAAGGGCCTCAGTGTGTAATTTAAAGGCTCCATTTTCCAAAGACTTCACAGAGGCTGTATTCTGACTGTATCAATACAGCGCTTTTCCACTGAATTCTCACCGTCTTTCTAAAACAGAATTTATTTTAAAAAACAAACAGACATCTCTATGTATCTTGAAAAGACCATTGTCCAGGAACAAACCATCCATTTCTTGAGATCTTAATTTGTTTATGTTTTTATTTACAAAATGAAAATCTAAGACCTTTCAAAGTCATCACCAGCTGCATTTGCCTTACAGGATGCTATAAATAGGTAGAAGCAGTCCTATATATTTAGTTTTCCCCAAACATTCTTATTCCAACAATTTATAGAGGCCAGGATTTCTTGTCTGCTCCCTGTGGTAGTTGTCAACATAAAAGCAGACAGTCCTCTCTCCCTCTTCAAACCACCATTTTTGCAGGTGAATGTCAAGCTTAGTGCATTACAGTGAATTCTGAGCTATAAACCAAATCTCTGCTGAACCCACAGTTTCAGAGGTGGATTGTGACTCTCCTGGAACCTGCCTCTCATCTCCCGTCCCTGTTCCTTGGTGCTGGTAGATTTAGATTTCTCTTTTCATCCTTCTCCAAGACCAGTGCTTCAAATTCTACCAGTGTTTCCCTGCTATGCCAGTTTGTGTAGTGCAACCCTGAATGGTTCCGTTACTTATTACTGCAGAATAGTCTAGGGACTCCACAGTTTTAGGTCCAGATCTTTTCTACCTACCACTTCTACTTACTCCCAGCCACAAGTGGGTGCGGTGCTAACAAAAAGATCCAGTGGCATGCAGGCTAATTAGGATGAGAAGTATCAGTCTTTTGGTGTGATGTATTATTGTCAAGCTAGTGCTTCAGTGAACTGCTCGAGTGCCACGTACACACCCTGTGGTGAGGCATCCGAACCAAACCAGAGCTCTTTGCTGGCCCCTTCCCTCGCTCAGGCAGTGTTCAGAGATGAGTCAGCAGCTGGGAATGGGAGAAGAATTGGGATGCATTTTCACATGTATTTTGAAAAGTTTTCTTTAGTGCTTCCACGCCATTCATAATTCATGTTGAATGATACTTATTTGTACTGTGCCACCAGCTGCTCATTGTTTATAGCAGCGTCATTAGCTCACTGCTAGAAAATGACAATGAACAGCAAATACAGCTGGGGTGTTGGGGCAGTAACATAATGCATAGAAAGAGACTGAGATCAAGTGAATATGCAGAAGCACTTGCTCCAGGATATCCTAAACAATTAATGGCATCCTAGAGAGCCTTATTCTACCCTTGACTAATAAACCACGTAAGCCTTGTTGCAGATTCTGAACGTTTAAGAAGACAATCTGCATTTCTTCTCACCTTCAAGACCCTGTGTAGGCATTCAGTATTTGCTGTTCTTATCCTGCACCTCAGTCACCACCAACACTTCTTCAGCAACAGGCTTATTTTGAATTTTTTTGTCCCAGATCATATTGGCTGATAAATCTTCCCACACTGGCTTTCACCACACGGAAGTCTTGTTCTTCTGTCTCTGCAAATAATAGACGAAAACCATCTGAGAATGAAAAATGGGCAGATAGTCCATTTACACTGACTATTAGCATGACCATGTCCTCCCTTATTCTGTTTTGTCCCCAGCTGGTCCCCCACTCTGCTTTAACCTCTAAGTCTAAGCTCTAACAAGGTATTTTCAAAGTCATACCAAGACAGGACTCACCATGTCTTCCTGATTTTAGCCTCTCGGTACTGACTACACTTCACAGTTTCCCATGTGTATTGTTATTTCCCGGTCTCCGAGGTTATAAATAAAGCTGTCCTTACTGCTCTACGTCAGTACTACCCTTAGTTTTACATAGAGTGCTTCCATTTGCATGAGAGGTGGTTTTTCTTTAAAAAAAAACCAATTTTGCAATGCTTTACTGTAAATGTTGCAATATGAGACCATATGCTAACATCTGGGTAGTGGCGGTCCCTAGTAGTTTGCTCTGAAATTAATGCTACCGAGCCTGGTAGTTTGTACAAAATTTAGCTGATGATAACTCCATTTATCCTTTTGCATTCCCAGCTGAGGTTCTCAATGCCCTCTTTTAATCAGAGTTTAAAGTGAGTGACATGCAATCAGGCAGGGTTTTTAGAGAGCAGTAAGATGCTTGCCATTTTACTTGTGCACTTAACATGGTTTCATTTTTATTTTTTTTTTTCACAAAATAACAATGGCACTCACAAGCATAAGGAGCTACCAGGAAACACTCAGCCAGCTGTCTAATGTCAAGCAGGACATTTTGCTGGAGCAAATTTGCCGTATTTCTCTATAGCTACAGATTGACTATGACTTGGTATAGTCACCTGGCACTCTGGTGCCAGCGAGAGCTCATTGCTATCCATGTGGTTTTTGTTCCCAATAGTTAGAAGATTAAAAGTGTTTTACAGGGTAATGGCTACTTCTGTTGCCAACTCACTTTAGGAGTCTGATTTTTAAGCTCTTTTCATATTCAGTGCTAAGAAGTGGACATGTCCTAATACCCTGCATTTGAACTGTGAAAGGAATGTGATCCCTGGGATGGAAAGAAAGGGTTTCAGCACTGTCATGGCAAAGTAACCAGCCTTCAGAGGTAATCTGCCTCCAGAGCTGCATATCTAAATCCTCTGAAGGTTCATAGGTGCAAAATATGTGTTACAGAGAGGAAAGGGGACACCTGGACAGAGGTTTCAGGAAATGAATGACCTGACATCGACCAATGAATGACCCTCCCCAGGGACTTGCCTGGGGTCTGTGTCCCAAGCTGCATGGGCTTCTCCATGGTGGTTGAGGGTCAGTGAGCAATGAGTATCCGCCTAGACGGTCTTTGTAGTTTTGTTTCATCCCAGAAGGATTCGGGTTACCCAGAAATCCATATGGTGGCCCTGACATGGGAGCGGCATGACACCTGTTGCTGCATGACCCTTAGCTTTGCCACCAGTGTGATCTGCTTGCCCGTGCTGGGAGATGCATAATGTGTATCAGAGATACAAGCAGCAAAACAACAACAAAGGTAAATTTGCAGTAGACAGCACAGCACATATCATCGAGTCTGTCTTGAAAAACAGCAGGCACCTCCTAGACATTTAAAGATACAGTGCACAGTAAGGAAAATCACAACAATTTCATGCACCACGTGAACTGGGATGTGGATTTATGAAAGCAATTGTTGTGTCGTGCTTTCTTCAAAACTTCTTTTAAATGTGTTTCAAGAAGACTGTATAATTTTAGTCTATGCAGATCATTTTCCCCATTGACCAAACTGTAAATGCATAAAACAACATATTACAAGGAATCGTAGTTAAACCTATCAATATTTCCCAGTGAACCTGTATATTAATTCAAATTAGACCTCCTACTGGTTTAATTCTGTAACCTGAGTAAAATAGACTCCAAATACATCATGTGTTATAAAGGATACATATCCAAGATGCTGTTAAGCTAATCATTATTATTTTTCACTTGACACACTGCAGTTATATTTTTGATAAGACTTTGTATCATCTTCCTGTTTTCTAGAGCTTTGAGAAATACATGAGTGAGATACATAATATCTCAGGAATCTATATTTTTCATATATACTTTTAAACTTTTAAAATATTTCAATGTTTTGAGTAACTTTTTGGGTCTTTTTGAATCTTGGCATATGTGTGAAGATCTGGTAAGAAGAAAGTCAAAATAGTTTACTTAAAACTAATACTTCTCCTTTAGATGTCTGGAGACTGAAATGATTTGAAAAATCATGTTTCCTTCCTGGAAAAAAAGACAGTAGAACATATAGTTGCTGATCTCTGTATATAAAGAAAAAATAGCACTTTTCCCGTGTGGCCAAGTGACTTAGGAGTTTAAATTATCATTTAAGATCAGTCAAATTTAGTTAGTGTTCAACAGGTAGTATATGCCAGATGAGAATTTCGAAAGGATTTAAGAGGGCTCAGTTAGTATTTGCCTAACTTTAACTCTTCTTCCTATAGGAATATAAGTACATTGGGATTTCTCACAGGAGCGCTTTTTGAAGGATATGTCTGCTCAATACACTTCTGCGGAAACCTTGGCTGCATTGGCATTTATAAGACATGAGAGGAACATGATCCAGGTAAGGCCAGTCAAGAAAGACAAAATCAGACAAAAATATATGCACATAATGCCGTGTAAAACTTCCAACATGATTTTTTTCTCAGCATTTTTTTTTTCCCAGGGCAAAGTCAATCTTTATACTCTCTTTTCAGTATTTTACTTCCCTCAGATATTAATCTCCTTGCTTCCTCTGATGTGGAAAACATTCTTTTCATTTTCTCATGTTGGGAGGTTGGAAATATGCTGAGGGTTGAACTGCAGTCTGATCAGTCGTAAGGCAGTACCGTACTCTTACGAGACCAGCTAATGAGCTAGTGAATAGAGTGGCTCTGAGTGAAGCTCTGTGAAGATACAAGACAACACCATCCTCTATTGTTACACTGTGAGTTCTGTTAAACTATGTAAAAAAAGTTGTGGCAATGTCAGATACGCATCACCCATTTTCTGAACTTGATGTGGCTTTCTGCCTTTAGATAAAGGAAAGTGGAGATGCAGGAGGGTGAAGGGCCAAGCAGGACAAAAATGAAAGTGGATTTGAATTGCAGGCAGGAATTGAAAAGCCCATAAAAGCTGTTTAAAAATCCAAAGGCAGAGAGGACAGCAAGTGACAAGTTTTTAACAGTAGACAGATTTTATGGCAAAGCAGCAAAGCATTTCTGTGTTTAACTGTGCTTAACAATTAATCAACTTTTAATTCTGTTCATTAAGCTTCATTATTATGAAGCAGTGTATTATAGTCACAAAGGAGTGGATTTGATTAAAATTTGAAGTGGAGCAATTCAAAAATAGTACTGCCACCTAACAGAGATAAGCAAGATTCACACACAGGGGTTCTGCCACATTAAATCCGATATTAAATCTTTATCAGATCAGAATTTGGTTCTAGTTCCTGGGACCTTCTTATTTGTCTTACATATATGTGTGGTGTGTGTGTGTATTCATAAAAGTATATAGCACAGTTTCATACACAGCTACAACATTGATTTTCTCTGCTGCAAAGCAGCTCAGGTGGCAGTGTGATGGTGTTATGTTGTTGTGATGTATAAACAGTTTTAGTGACCCCAACATAGACATACAACAGGGCAGTTCTCTCAAGATTTTTTTCCAGCAGGAAATTTCCTGCTTCAAGGAGAAATTTCTGAAGTATTCCCCTTTAATTAAAGCCAATCAGCGTGTGATTTTTCTTGATGCTAATTCAGTTTTCATGAGATTAAAAAACCCCAACCAAACCTGGACTTGAGTGTATGTGCTCACCCGAAGGTGTGACTATCTAGCTTTGAGCGCCATTTCTAACCTGTAATAAAAAATTTGCTGTAATGATAAGGCAAGGTAAAGTATTTTGTTGATTCTTGATCCTATAATGAATCTGAATCCAAGCCCAGCCAGCACCTCTTTCCATGCCTGTTGGATGTGTTAAGCTCATTGGCCAACTTTGATTGCTTTCACTCTTAATGCCTCTTGACTTTCTTCAGAGTCGTCTTGCAGACTTGGTTCTTCTCATTGACAATGCCCTGGTTGTGAAAACATGTAGCAACTGCTACCCTTTGCAATGCACACATTTATTTTTCTATTATCCAGTGAAAATGGCACGTGGTAAATCTCCAAAGCTGACCCTTCTTTGATTTCCTCTTCCAGCACATGTTCCACGTTGTATACGATGAAGGACTGGGCATTTTTTTAGGACTTGTTTCGAAACCTGTTCACTTCCCAAGGAACTTTATGCCTTTCAAGTGAATGCCGCAATTAAGAATGCACTTGGATGTGTGAAGCCAAACATAGAGTCTGGCCTCAGGAAATCCATGGCTCTCGTTTCCTCTGGATCCCTTGGGAAAATGTTCCTGTTGTGAAATCTTAATGATGTCCTGCCTTTAGGAACTGCTCCTGCTGCCTTTCTCTCACTTACATAATTACATCTGCTCTGTTGCAAACTGTAATGAACAATATTCAGGACAGGCCAAAACTTGTTTGCCGTATTGACACAAACAGTCTGATAGAAAGCCCTAGGATTATTCATGTGAATGAACTCAGCAGGGTGTAGCCCACTCTTTCACTGCTGCAGCACTCAATTTCAGGCAATATTCAGAGTGTTTCACAGATTCCTGTGTGCCTAACTACTGAGGAGCATTCTCTGGACTCACAGACATATTTCTCCACGTATTTCTTGACCATGAGTTCAGTTTGCTGGCCAGAAGATGCTGTTATTTGCTAAAAAACTATTATTTTCTAAATCAAAACCTTACTTTGTGTCATGTCTTCAGATGGTGGTAATGATCTTTCAAATAGCGCTGAAGGGGCAGGATCAGATGTCTGCTCTTTTGAATTTGGAGTAAAGTCAAACGTGCATCTCTGTTGGCCCAGGTTGGTGCTGTCATGGTAAGGCAGTGGAGGCAACTGCTGGCTGTGGACTGCTGAATATTGAGATGTGTAACCAAGTGGACTGGCTCCAGCAAAAGCTTGGGAGGCTGCCTTTTCTGCCCAGTACAGTCACGATTCTAACCCAGGGATGTTGCCATTCATACCGTTTTGTTAATTCTTCACTGACTGGGCTATTCTAGTTTTGAAAGGACTCTTTTTTTCCAGAGAATTTTGGTTAGAGTCAAGAAAGTGTGACCAAAACTGGTTCATTTCTGAGAAATGGTAATTTTTCTGGAAATGTAGTAGCAAATATATCTTTCAACCAGTTTTACTACTTGCTGTACTAGTTCTGTCAGTATGTTTTGAAATGATTTCCTTAAAGCCTGATTCTTCTCCCTGTTCAACAACATTTAAATTTTGCCTTTTTTTTTTTTGCCCAGATAGTTCAAAGGTATGAGGACTTTTAAGTTAGCTTAGTTTTTTTTACTGATTTTAGAAACCCATGTCTCAGAATATATGCTACACTATAAGGGATTGCATGTCTTTTATCCGTGTTGAATGCAATATGGAAACATAGAATCGTCTAGGTTGGAAGGGATCTTTAAGATCATCGAGACCAACCATCAATCTAACAGTATCAAAACCACCACTAAACCATGTCCCTCGGCACCATGTCTACCTGTCTTTTAAATACCTCCAGGGATGGTGATTCAACCACTTCCCTGGGTGGCATGTTCCAATGCTTGACAACCCTTTCAGTGAAGCAATTTTTCCTAATATCCATCCTAAACCTTCCCCGGCCCAATTTGAGGCCATTTCATCTTGTCCTACCACTTGTCATCTGGGAGAAGAGACCGAGCCCCATTCGGAGGCACTGTACTGCTAAGACATCTGGGAAGAACTGGTTCTCAGGAAAATCTCTTTTCTTGTTGAACAACCAGGCAAGAGTTTACGAGGGATCTGAACATCTAAGGGACAGAGTGTAATACCTGATATGAGAAATAAAGAACAGTAGGAAGATTTAACAGCATGGCCATTAAAACACCAATATTTTTTCATGGTAAATTATAATAATACAATGGAGTTAAATTTGCGCATTAGCACTGATTACTGGTATAAACTTCATCTTTCTTTGAACAACAGGTTAAAAAGCATTCAAAAATAATAACATAGAAATTACTTTAGGGCTGAATTATTCATCAGGATGTATGGGATATTGAGGGTTCATGAAATCTCTTTCCTTAGATTTGTAACACAAAAGTAGAAGCAGGAACAGTAAACTATGAACACCTAGTTTATCCTTTGAGATCAGGGTGGTAAAGTTAGTTAAAGTGTTGTTATGGAACAATTTCCTCCCTCCCTAAATTACAGAAAAAAAAAGAAAGGAAAATGAACACACAAAGAACAAAACATGGAATAAGATCCCCCCATTTCCCTCCTTCCCTCCAGGACAAAAATGAAAACCACTTTAGAGGAAATTCTTATATTTATATAAAATAAGGATTATTTTTTTTCTGCTACCATCTAATTTCCAATGAATAAGAATTACTTTCATGCTATGTCAGAGTCAGACGGGATTTTAGTTGAATTTACCCTGAGCTATAGAGCATTAGAAAGTGAAACCTTTTTTCCATAGATATGAGTCTGTTCATGGCGTGTATATTACAGTTTGCCTTATTACATCTCATGGATTGAAGCCTAAGGCTCTGTAAGTGAGTTGCCCCAAACTGAAGGACCCTTACAAGCTTTGACAACCAACAACCTGCATTAACAAATGATGTGGATATTTCATTTGAAGTGGGAAGAATAAAGAACATTGCTTTAAGTCAGTGAGGAAAATGAAAGACTTAATATAAGTTGAGTACAAAAGATGAGTCCAAACCTGATTGCTTTCTGTAAGAATAATTAAAAGGAGGCACTCTAAAAAAGATATACTGTTTAACAAGTTCCTTCTTCAAGTGTTTTTCATCTGTTTTCTCCATTTCTCTTCTCTCGGCACACACTGATCCATTGACTGCTACCTTCATTAGCAGTTAAATTAATGCAGTCTGTCCAGGATATTTTTGCTGAGAAACAGACTTGTTAGACTGAGCTGGTTTTGCATGTTGGTCACTTGGAAAAGTGATTCCTGTTTTCATGTAAGATATTTGTACAGTGGGAGATGTTCATAGCTTTTGAGACATAAGACTTTTAGAGAAGTTTTAGAGCACCTCCATTATTTGGCGTGATTTTCACACAAGCTGGGTACCCCGCTACTTGCTTACTTACATTCTCTGCAATCAGTGTCTCTGAAAACCACATGACGTTTTGATGTGTCCTGCCATAATCCTAGAGGGCTTGTGGTGCAAAACCTGGACTCCATTCTCAGTGACACTTAAAAGGTATGTTCAAAGAATTCTATGATGTTCTAATTTCTCAGGGAGAAAGCAGGGAGCTGTAATGTAAGGCTTTGTAAAATATAGAAATTTTGAGGAATGAGGTGTATCAGTCATCAGAATGGATCAACACACCAGAAGTAGAAGATGAGTAAGGTGCTCCCCTGAGCTTAAGGAATCATCAGGTTCAGTTTGTATACCATGAACTATGAAATGTGGTCACTGGTTGGTATTATCCGACAATTATTTTGATAAAATGGATGCTTTCTATAAGGATAAAAGCTACGCAGTGGGAAACATATATTACTCTTATTTTAGGGGATCGCATGATTCTGTTTTATATCAACTCTTTAATCACTCCTGCTGGAATGAACTCTCCTCTGCTACTGCACAAGACCTACAAGTCACTGGAGCTAGGAAAGTGTTTCTGATTTTTAAGTGGAGTGGCAGAGCTCTCTACATACCAATACAAGACACAGTTCCTCATAGCCCTTTGCAACAAAGCTCCACTTTGCCTTTTAGGGGTTTTTTCATGAGAAGCATGAGACATAAGATTCTTCTTGTGTAATATAAATAATTGTCAAAAGGTCATACTTTTTTTAAAAAGGAGCTGACAAGCTGCCACAAGCAGAACTAGTCCCAGACAACTCAAGAGAGGGAGGGTTTTCAGGACAGAAGACCCTTGTCAGGCGGCAGAAATCTGCTTGTGTTTAGCCATTGTGGCCCAGGATATGGAGAACTATATGTAATGAATGTGTGCCAGGATTATAAACTCCCCTGTGTAGTCATTTTGAGGTATCATTTAATCCCTCCTTTTTTTATTGGCCCAGGATTTAAAAAGACATTTAGAAATGTTAAAGATATAGATAAATGCCAAGAATGATATTCAGAAGCAGCCAGGTGCCAAACTCCGATTGAAGATGGTAGGCGCTAAATACTGATGTGCTTTATTTAGGTTCCCAAGAACTACTACAAATCTGATTTTTTTGGATTAGGCTCTGCACCTACTGAAGTCAACAAGAGCATGGATCCAGAACTGTACCCTCCTGGTTTAATCAAAACCAGGTACCAGTGGATGGAAGAAGGTGAGTAGTAAAAAGTAATGTTCGAGCTTCAATCACATAATTCCCATGGTTTTTAAAGACTCATAAAAGTTTATCCTAGTCTGTAGTGCAGTGACACAAAATACATTGCCCTCACCTCATCCTCCATCTTACTCCTGACATCTGACAATAGCTTTTGAGCCTCAGCATCTCGGGGACCTAGTCCAGTGGTTTTGGACGGTACAACTGCCTCTCATCTTGTTCCTTGCCCTTGGGGGATTTTGTGTACCTTCTTCCTGTAGACTTTTTTTTTTCTGTCTATAAATTTGATATCACTGGCTGCTGTGGTTTCTAGTACTGCTAATTTCTGTGGCTGAGGATTGGGGAAAGACGGGTTTTGGGATGATTTTGCCAATAGGGCTTAGATATGGTTAGTTTGGTTTACTTTTAAGAATGATGGTTTGGAACCATCTTCTAGAGAAGAAATTCCTTGACGGGTTTTGGTATGGATCTGAATTTAAAATTAAAAGCTTTTCTCCTACCCAATTTGGCTGAATTTTTCACTAGATATAAAATATGGCTATTGAAACACTTAACATTTTCTCCTCCCCTCCTCGATCCCCCCCCCCCCCCCCCCCCCCTTCTACACTGTAGTTTAAAGGTCAGTGATGAAGTCATTTGATATTTAATCATCCTAATGTTTTGGTAGTTTAGTCTGACAAAAGTGATTAA
>KZ505867.1:335576-369621 GCA_002844005.1 Limosa lapponica baueri
GCAAAAGGAATTTTCAAGCATTCTGAAAATTCAGAAAATACACTGGTGGGACTTTTTCAATTTTTTTTTGAGCTTATTAGGATTTAACAAAATCAACCTTCTGAACAGAACTGATATTTCAAAAATAATAAGGAACTCAGGAGCTTCTGAAACAATCCAATATCCTACACTCCTTGTTCGTTTCAGATAATGCTAGAGTTCTTTTTCAGGTAAAATCATACTCTTGGGGGGAAAAATACACTGGAAACTGGAAATACAGGATATTTCAACCGTCTCCTTACGTTCCCACTGATGTTCATGGATGACAAATTACCAAAATACCAGATTTTTGTATTAATCATAAGCATTGTTTCTTTATTCCCTTAGAAATTGTCCCTAAACTATAACAATTTTACAACCATTCCATAGGAAAACATAGGTAAAGAAAAGATGGCACAGATTAGGGTACAAAATGGAAAGAGAGAAAGTGAGAGGACTAATAAGGAAGAGATTTGGACCAAACAGCAAAGTTAATGTGTTTTAAGAGGCCAAATGGATAGGAGGATTACTATTAAATTTCTGCCACTGTTGCATTATTGCATTGTACCCCAATCTCTTTATTCAGAAAATGGAGAGTGGTTTGGGGTTTTTTGCATAGCTAAAAAATAGTGTCATTTTAGTACACAGTGCAGACAGCTCATCTTCAATGACAGTCATCAGAGGGAAGCTATGATAAATGAAAGTTTATAGGGATGTAGATATTAGTAGACCTAATTGCTATCAAACAGGTAATCTGTAATTTGGGAGTAAATAGGAAAAAACTTGCTTTTAGTGTTGTGGGTTACAGAAATTCCATTTTATTTTATACTAGGAAAAAATATCTGAATTCTGAAGACCTAACAAAACACAAATCTTGTTTCCAGCCAGCCCTACTTATAATAATAGATATTCAAGAGCTCAATCTTATCAGAGTAGGATAAAGATGACTTTATTGCAGTGTATAAGTGCCTTCACAAGAAGAAAATGAAGGTACTAAAGAACTCTTTAACCAATCTAAGAAAAGCCTGAGAAGAATCAATTGCTGGAAACTAAAGCTAGATGAATTTAGATTAAATATAATTTTTTTAACTTTCAGTATGATTAAATGTTAGAATATGGTCCTGGGGCAGACTGATTCTCCATTTCCCAAGATTTTCATCCAAGATAAAAGATCTTTTGGGAATGTCTGTTTTAGCTGGGTATAAATTACTTCTTGGACAATCACTGGGTATTTGGTTTAGTAACTGGATAAAATTTGATGGCAAAAATTTGATGGTCAAGCCATGTGATGATCCCTTCCAGCCTCAAACACTATGAGTCTCAGAAAAAAAAGCACTTTGAGCTGCGCAGATGAAATCTCCTACATAGGTTAGGACACAGCTAGGTTTACAACTGTCTTTTGACTGTGTCTTACTAACACTGGAAACAGGAGACTCTCATGCATTTATATTGGTACAGCAACTGTTTTTATATTCTGTACAATAAAAACAAAGCCTTTGGGTGTTTTTTTTTCTTTATTTCCAAGGTTTTCTCTGTGTTATGTTTCACTTAGAGGATTTTACCTCACTGTCCTCTGGTCTCCCTGATGGTTGCTACCATCACCCACGATGCTACCGATCTGTTCTCAGCCCTACCCAGCCACCACTGGCTCAGTGGTGGGACTGTCAGAAGCTGCCCTCACCTTTTCCTTCAATTGCAGAACTTCTAGGTGTGTCATTAAGCTTGGGACAAACCCCAAAACCCTACCTCACCTTTCCCAAAGTCTCAGCTATTACTGGAGTCATCCCAGGTAAGGATGAACAGTGCTAAAATCATGAATTTTGCCCCAGTTTCTGTGCCCTGCCCTCCTGCATTGTTTCTGTTCACTTGCCATTGCTTCTTTTTAGGCTGTTACCATTTTTTATGCTTTTTGGTGACTGGGGGAATGAATTGCATGTAACATCGGTCTTTTTTTTCTCATCAGCTAAACATGGGGGAATAAATTGATTTCTGAGTGAGTTTGAATTTCTTTCCCCAACATTTCTATTTTTTATGATATTTCTTAATTTCAATCACTAAAATAATTGTGAAGGATTATTAGAATGGCACGAGTAAGAGAAGGTTAGAAGGATTATTTTTTTTTCCTTTACCTTATTCATCTGTTACTTTTGATAACTCAGCAGAACTCATTACCATACTCAGGTTTCCATGCCAGTTTTGTTACTGCAGAGTTGCTGGAGTGCCATACCTTGGGGTAAGAGCAAGCAGCCTTTAAACTCCACAGTTCTTTTAACAGCTGTCTGATATCACTCTGTGCTGTTCTGAGGAGTTTGTTGCACAAAACCACATCACAGTTTCTAGGTCAGATGAGATAGAAAGCAAAACTTTAATTCCTGCCAGATGAGCTGGTAAAGGAGAAAGAAGAGTTGACGTAGTTTACTGAAACTCTGATGTTTAATTTTGCCACTAAGAACATCTGGGCCACCCTGTTGTGCCATGAAACAAGAATGCTGTCTGCGAGGCAGCCCTCTTCACACATGCCAGCCCCGCTTATTTATCCCAGTCTGCACCCAGAGTCCCTTTCTCGGCTTTATTGATGCTCCCTGAACGAAAAGTAAGAGCTGAATTTGAGCCACTTCTGCATCTAGAAAGTAACTTTCAACCTACGTGTTAAAAATACAGATCTTTTCTTCTTGAAAAACATTATGGGTGTAATTCCTCTTGACTAACTTCTGTCATTTACAAGCAGGCATCTAGCAGAAAATGATTGCTAAGGATCTGTTCCCAGATTGAGCTGCAGACACAGCACTCTGCTAACAATTGTGCCGCCCATTCAGTTTCCCTTACAGTTGTCAATGACTTTTACGTCAGTCCATTTTCTCTCCTACCAGCAGTCCATTTTCTCTCCTACCAGTGTTAGCTCTCCTGCAGTAGGAGGCATTAGCATATTCAAAGCATCTCCTTTTATTGTTTTGTAAAATGACCTTAACAAAACCTCCAAAGCTAAATATGAATCAACGACTGAAAGAGCTGTCTGAACAACTAAGGATCATTGCAACAGATACTGCCAATTCTTTAATTCACTGTTTAGAGCTGCTTTGTTGCCTTCAAATGTTTGGTTTCTAAGAGTGCAATAGGTTTGACTCTTTTCTGTTGATGATTTTACATTGATGAACCATAACTGAATACCATTACTGATTTACTGAATGTGAGTGAGGAGAAAGCACAGGTTCAGTATATTTAAAACATGAGAATTCTTTTCATTCGTAGAGCTAAAATGAGTCTCCTATTTGACATGATTTATAGCAGTGAGGGCAGGTCTGATAACCACCCAGGTTCAGTCTATACCTCCTCGAATGGATAGATTATTATCTTCTTTTATTAAATTCATGCATGACTTGCTGTTGAAGCTGTATATTAAAAGAAAAACAAATACTGTATAGCTATATCCTGCTATCAATTCAATGAATAGACTTCCTACCATGCCTGATCAATGGGGAATTCGGTGTGAAATCAATGTCCAGCTCTGGCCCATAGCAGTCAGTTCTCCTGAGAACAGTATATCCATGTTAATGTCACATCCAAATAAGAGCAAATTCCTATTACCCTGGAAATCAGTGAACCCTTTACTGTTGATTTAAAGGTGGGGTGGCCATGGGGGGTGAGGCCCTGACACTTTGAGTAGAGTTTAAAAGGCTGTTATTCTCTTTATCCTTAAAGGTATGACAACTTTGGTTTTGCAATTTGACAGAGAGCTGGAAACAGCTGCATCACAGATCTGTTCCTCTATGAAGTCAGGCAAAAGAAACAGGCTTTCTACTCTGTCAGTAATTTTCCAGTATCTGCTTTACTTGCTGACTGTAAAAGGTTTTTCCTTTTTTAGATCCATACATCTAACACCACCTTTCCTAGTACTATTTTTCGTTAGGGGTTGGAGGGACTCGCAACGTTTGCATGTCAATATCTGCTTCATTTCTTTTGTGACCACATGCACCCAGCCTGAACAGAAACCGTGGCACCAGATGCAAACTTTCAGTCCTCCATTTGTTTTGACAGGTTGCATCAGTGATAGATCCATTACATCATTCCTTAGGCTGTTCATTTCCTGCCCAGGAGGAGCAGAGCAGATAGGACTGTAGGGGAACGACTAACAGTCAGCTGGAATATCTTCTGCACATCTTCTCTTTCAAGTGACACCCTAGGCAGACTTGTACAGATGTCATTCTTGGGACTGTAACAGCACAGGTGACAGGAATATCGGGAAAGCTGACACATCAGGAGTGAAAACTTGGCTTTCTAGGCCTTTGCATATAATATGAAATAAATTTCTTAGGCTCCTAAATTTAGCTAATTAGATATATACATGTGGCCTTTCCATTATTCCCTAGCACTTTGGTGTTGAAAGCGCTATTGTGTGGGTTGAGTTGATTATGGTCCTGTAGATTTTAAACGCTCTGCATCAGGATATATTTAAACAGCAGTAATCATGGGACTGTGTGCAGTGACTTGGAAATATGGAAACTTCATGGGGGAAAAAAGAGGATAGACACAATGTTAAACTACTGCCTCGAGGGTGTTCAAAATAACTAACCATCAGCTTTAATGGCAAAAGCTTGAAACCCTGGTGGTATTATTCAATGTTCCAGGTAACACAGGAGACAGCAGTGAAGTTTTAATTACCATCATTTAAAAATATAGCCAATATTCAATATATTGTTCTTCCTTTTTAAGCACTGCAAGCTTAAAGAACTTCCCCAGCATATTCTCCACCTGTTTCTTTCCCTCTGTTTCTTGACATGTAAATACGAAGGCTTAGGAAGGTCGTGACCAAAGCTGGATGTGGTGTTAGGTTGCTTTAGTGCATCTCTGCTTACCTCTGGAGGCAGAAGCATTAGGGATGAAAAGGGGGGTGGGAGCGGCTCAGGCAAAAGAGAATAGAGAAAAAGGAAAAGCAGCAACACTGAATAGGCTTTTAGTGAAGAAACCCCCAAACAGCAGAAAGGACAGCAGTGAAATGGGCCGAGGAAAATACAATACAGGTTTCCAATAAACATACTTGTGACCTTGGGTCTAGAAAAGGCATACAATGTGATGTCCAGTGCCTTTGACATCCCCCATCTACACCGCGTGCTGCAGTCTCCCACTAAGGAGCTCCATTTTAGGGTGCAATAGGTAGAGCCATTCAAAACCTCATGCTTGATTAGTCAGTCGCCTTTGACACTACTGATGATGAGGTACTGCTGACCTGATGGTGGGACCATGCAAAATAATAGACAGCTGCTCCTCCTCTTCCCCAAGGCCCCTGACATGAGAAATCCCACAGGACTCGCCACTCTTATTTGATGACGTGCTTAACAACTAAGGGACACTGAGAGCAAGGGACATGGCAAAGTGTCATGGTTTAGGCCTCAAACCAGGACACAAAGGAAGGGGTCTCCTGAGTCATCACGTTTGGTCCTTTGCTATTGCAGTTCTTCTCCTTGTGTTATTCCTTTTACAGGCTGGTCAAGGACCAGCTTAAAACTACTTATTTTCCTCCTCCTGCTCCAAACAGAAAGCTGTTCCGGAATCGAACTCTTCTGAAGATTAGCAAGTCCAGCCTGAGGACATTTCTGGTTAGTCTCTGCTCATTAGTTCTTCTGACAACATTTTCCTTTAGCTTAATTACCTCATCTTCCTCCTCTGACATTTACCTGACTAATATGTTTATAGAGAACAAATTATCTCTCCTCTCAGGCTTTCTTTGGCTGGGCTCACCAATGCATACTTTTTTAGTTTCACCTCCTGATTTAGACTACCCATTGCATGGTATACTCATTTAAGTTACTTATTTTGATAAAGGTTGAGGAGAGCTGTATGTAGATGCCACCAGAGCTTCCCATGGTAATACCACATCTTCTGGAAATACTGTCCTTTATATAGGGCTTCATATGCCCTACCACATTTGTGGCTGGCATAGTAAACCTCAGGCCCAGGTGCTGCATTTTTTAAATTCTATATTGTTTCTCTGTTTTTAGGAATAACAGGAACAATTTGTTTTCCTCTGCATTTCTTGCTCTGACTCAGACTGACTTTGGCAGTTATCACTTCCTCTGTAGCGGGATCAAATCAACGCTATATTTTTATTTCTGAGATTAGCGTTCTTATGCCTTTTGAGTTGATTTTTAAGTACATAAGAAATAGATCTGAGCTGCAGTTCATCTTGCCTGAGGCTGTGTCTCCAGCAGTGGAGGCTGGATATCCTCTTCAGGGTGAGCATTGGAGACTGCCATCTTCTGCAGTCTGCCCTCTGCTCCCCCTCTTCCAGATTTATTCTTTTAGGGATGTTAGAAGGTATGTCCTTGCCTAGACATTTTTGTATCCACCCGTGGGCCTGTGTGTAGTTCATGAATACTTCTAATCCCTCTCTGACCCTGCTGACACCTCTGCATCCACAACCTCCTGTGTAGCAGGTTCAATGAGTTCACTGCCCCCGTGCGAAGACGTACTCACTGTCTCTAATCTTTTACACTGATACCCTGTTAGTTTCACTGAGCATCCCCCAGCCCTCATACTGCAGGTATGGGCGATTGGGCTCTGCATTCAGCTTATCCATCACCTTCATGACTTTGAAATCCTTGATTACTTCCTCCCAAGCCTTCACCTCCCCAAACCCAGAGTCCCAGCCTTTTTCATCTTTACCTTGATGATTTACCTGACTGTCATTACCTTTTCCCTAACTCCATGACACCTTTCTGGATTCACAGGACTACACTAGTTGTACCACCTGGTACTCAGTTTGAGGGCTCACCATGGGTTTCTGTAGCAGCAAAATGACTCCCTTTGTCTTGTTCTCAATAACTTGCTTCATGATGCCCAAGATTTACCTGGTATTTTTGGCTGCTGCTGCACACTGAGCTGATGATTTTGAAGATTAATCTTAGACTGATTGATCCAGTTAAACTGGATCAATCAAGCCTGAATACATCTATACATTTTTTCCTCTCTGCTTTGATTGCCTGCTCCAGGTAGCTTTTGCACATTTTATATGTTCCCTTGGCCTGCAAACTCTTGAGCTTGCCTGTTTAATTAGTTTCAGTCACTCTTTCCTTTTGTTCCTCACTGTTAACACTTTGGAAAATGAGAACTTGGAGGCCTTATTTGGTTTACCTGTCCATTAATTTAAATTGAATTATAACTTATACTTATTCATGCACCATTATGCACTTCTGTTACTTCCAGACGAAAAAGCACTATACCTGCCCATCTGATGGTTGTGTGGTGTACTTTGTTTCTCATAATTTGGCACTAAATTGCTTCTTGGGCAAAGCTAAGAAGTGCTGAGGACAACCTCAGAGTAAGAAAATGTATATCAAGAGAACAAGTACAAAAATGAATCAGAGTACAAGTAGACCCAGCATAAAATCAGTGTACTAAGAGCACAGAGTTCACCACAACAAACCCTAAATTTTGGAATACCCAAGGTCAATCGGGAAGCATCCTTCCTATTTGGCACTCTTGACTTCGTCCTACAGAGTAGATTCATTTCTAGGCACACAAGGGAATATTCACAAACACCCTCTCTCTTTCCTCCCATCAACATCAGATCTCATCCATGTCTTTCCCTTCCTCAGGTCTCCCTCCTGCTTTTGCTACTCTTTCCATCCCCACTTTCTTCACCAGCAACATGAATGCCTGCCAGCATTACTGTTTTCCTACTGCCTCTAATTCCCAGGTCCAAGGTAGAGCCATTTTCGTGTTTGGGAGATCTCTGTGTGTCTCTCTGCTTATTTAGCAAATAATGTTGACACAACACTAAGTGATAAAAAGGCTGGAATAGTGTGAGCCATGCTTCAGAGGTACTTTCCCTGTGGGTAAGGTAGTTACCCACTAAGGTAAGGACTGAAATAAAGGAGAATACTTGCCACTTTTGTACCAATTGTGCAGCCAGTTCTATACAATCTCCTTTGTACTATCCTCTTCTTTGCAAACAGGTCATCTGAATTTAAATGCACACAAGGAAGGTATTGCAGGACTGGCCCTCAGGGCTTAGTTCAGTCTTTGGTTACATAAAGCTGTTTTTATTCGCTCTGGGTTAGAATGACAAGTCTGTAACTGAGATCAAAATTAAGCTCCTTGTGTGTGTGCAAATTATGCATTTTAGCAACAAGCCTTGCTAAAAATGCAGAGGCAGAATAAAATGATGGAGGGAGCAGAAAGCCCATACTCTTGCCTCTTCAGAATTTCTTTAGAAAATGATTGTACAAGCCCTAGTCTTTGACCTCTGTACTGAAGTGACAATCTTTAATTGCAATAAATTGGCCTGCATGAAGAAGGGTAAATCAGTCACTTAGTATAACATGTTATCATCTTGATATTTTGCTATCAGGAGCACATTTTTGCTAGATAGAAGGATCACTAATTGTTCTTCTCATATTAAAAAAAAAGCCCAAACCCACACAATAAAAGACTCTAATGATAATAATTTAAAACTGAAAGCTTAAACTCACAGGTGCAGCAAAATCAACCCACAAATTTTGACAATTACTTCCAGATTTCAGTCTTTCCTGGAGCCAGTCTAGTGCCCTTGTGTTTATGCCAGAGATACAGGTTCTTCTTCAGTAAGTCTTTGCTTCCTGGTGGAAACAGATTTAACCTGCAAGCACAAGCCTCGTTATTATAACAATGATCAATAGTACCCTTCCCCTCTCTACCTTTTTAAATATAAATCTTATTTCCAGGCATCTCAAAATGAACCACAAAAACTTATTCTGGGGTGACATACTTATTATGTAGTCTTAGGACAGGACTATTATTTACTAGACTAGATTTGGGTTCCTATCGTTAAATTTTTGGGAAGAAAAAATTCACAAAAAAGATCTTCCTCAGAAGAAACTTCCTGTTTTCTTAGTACGTATCCTGCTAAGAGGTCTTTGGGTTGTGCAATTGTCAGTTTGGTCCTTACATTGATTTGAACCATTGCCACATATTTCTGGAAAGAGGGAAGTAACTCTAGAGCTGACTGCTGCTCCCCATTTCACCACATCTGTGCAGAGGAACCTGTATCGCAGTCCTCAGTTTTTGGTCCTCAGTCTTTTACTGCCCGTTTCCTGGCCTTCCTAGTCTTTGCTTACATTTGGGTTGAAGATCTCTGCAGTTCATCTCTCTTCTTGGGCACCGGTAACCAACCCTGTTGTTGGGAGTGGTGGAAGAGGGAAGCAGCTGGAAGGACAGCTTTGTAGAGGCCGCACAGCTGGAGCTGAGTTAATCCCCAAAGTTCCCTCACCAGTAGGCTCTGAGCATGGGAACAACAGAATCTGCATAGTGAGAATGAAAGTGGAGTGGTTTAGGGTACAAATAAATAATTGTCAATGTAGAGGATGAAGGGAGGAGGTCTGAGGAAAAGGAGGAACTGGAGAGTGACTGGGAACAAGGTCGGATGGAAGGTCTGACATGCAAACTGATATGGAGATGAAAGACACTCTGAAGGAACTGGAGGAAAAGGGGGAACTGCGAGAAAAGACTTTACTGAGATTCTCAAAAGTTGATTCCAGTGGGATCGAAGTTCATTCCTGACTACTATTTCAGACAGGATGAACATGGACATACACTTAACGAGCTTTGTTGAATTTGGGATCATGTAATCTATTGCCAGATGAAACAAATCAGGGCCAAGGAAGAAAGACAGTTGAAAGGACAGAAATGTAAAGCTGAAAGGAACAATACGGCATCTTTTCCAACTTCCTGCCTGAGGCACCACCAGCCACATCCGGACTCCCTCAGGTGGTTGTTGCCATCTCATCACACAGCCTTGGTAGGCAGCTGAAGGGAAAGTTTAATGAGCCTAGAAAAAAACAATGAATTAAGCAACAGGACAAAGCCACTGAAAAAATGAAGAGAAGATTCTTCAATATATACCATAGAAGGCAAGGAAAAGAAAAATATGTCCAAGGGAGAAGAAGATTTTAAAACAATGGAACACAAGGCATCTGTGTTGAATCAAAACTTGAAGAAACTGCACATAAGGAGTTGATTCTCAGTTGCTGCAAGAAGTTGTTTAGGAGAAACTAGGGTTTAGGACAGGCATCACCTTTGCCCTCAGGGCAAAAAATGCTAGGAGCAGAATGCACAATATTTTCTGTATACTTTTGCAGCAATGTTGGTTGCTCTTATTTGATTTTTTTTGACCTTTTATTTCTTTATTATTTTTAGGGTGGATGCTTTTGGTTTTGTTTTTTTTTAATCACAATTTTTAAAGCAAAAGCAGTCATTAATACTGAGCTCCAGCAGGTCAAGGACCTTCTGCTTATACTGTTTCATGGATTTCTTGCCAAATATCTCAAACTTAAAGGCCTTGCTTAATGTGGATAGGTGGAGTTATATCCATTTTCTTGAAGTTATGCTAGTTTACACCAAGGGGGGCTATGGTAAGCTTTACATCTGGATACTGCAAGCCAACACTAAATTTAAAGACCAGTTTGTGAATAGCAGATTGTGGGTTTTGTGTTTTCCAAGAGTGTGCTATTGTTTCAGTAGACAGAAACTTGCAAAATACTTCCCTTGTGCAATATTCTAAATTAATTTAAGGAATTTAATATTTTGCTGGAAACCTTTTTTTCTGACATTTCTCTTAGTAGAAAATAAGCAGTTCCTTGAGAAGAACTGATAAAGCATGGATTCCTGCAGCTTTATGCTGGATTCTCTGCTGTTTTTCAACATGATCACCTAGAGAAATACCTTTTGTTGTAGGAAAATACCTAAAGCTATTTTCCCTTGAGGTTTCTCTACTGTTTTGTAAGAGTTTAACTCACATTTCTGTCATTTGTTCAGTGGAAACGTAAAAGGGATCTTTCTTTACCTGGCTACCAACCTGGCTACCATTGGTCATCGTACATGAAGAAACATACCTTTGAGGTCCCTACCCCTCAGCAAATTTGCTTCAAGAAGGCTGGTAAGTTCAATGTGTGGAAAAGACACACAAATTCATGCATGCACATGCAGATGACATAATTAAATAATCCTCCATTCTTATAGAAATCAGATGAAAATAATTCTCTGATTTCATTATGTTATTTACAGCATCTCTGTTTTAAAAGATTTTTCTACAGCGTTCCTTGAATTTTGCTGTCACACACTGCATTAGAGATGAAAAAACAGCTGTTCTTATCAGAACACTCCTGCAAATTTTTTCTGTAATGGAAATAAGTTTTTCTGGCTGTGGCAGCTGAATAGACTATGGAAAGGTCATGAAGCCCAGCCTGTAGCCTATCACACAGGGCAGTGCAAACTGATGTCTGACTTACACCAAATACAACTAAGTCAATGGTGAGGATGGGTCCGGGAACAGCATGTGTGTGTGCATGTATGTGCGTTCCACAATATAAACAAAAGGGTACTGTAGAATAGTTTATGAAATAGCTCCTGAATAGGGTATAGCCATGGAGAGAGCAGTCTGTTCTGCTGAGATGCGGAATGTGTAGCCACTGTTGCTAACATGGGGTATATGTGAAGAAAGGGCAAGAAGAAAAAAATTTCTCCATGTGCCTTCATATAGCCCAGAAAAATCTCAGACTTGAATAGATGCACAACACACGCACAAATAATACTCTCTTGAGACCATTTAGCATAAGGGCCTACTGTGCACAGGCAGCAGAGCACACAGGCTGCACACAGCATTGCTGTTTTATGTGTGCACTGCTCTACTGCATCAGGAGTCAGTGAAGAAAGGTCTTTAGCAGCCACTGGCACTGCTCAGAGCCATTATTCTCTGTCCTGCCAGTGGCCTGTGGTTTCTAAAATTGCCTGCAGTACTTCTCTGGGTACTGTTTCCCCTTTCCTTAAAGCCCAAAGCCAAGCAAATACACAAAATCCCACAGATACTTAGAGGAGAAATTAATTTTAGTGTTCCCTGAAATCATGTGAAGGATGTAACACTATTCAGCAGAACTAGAAACTTGTGGAAAGGTTTCTGTTCACTTCTTTCCTTGATGTGAAGATACATTACTGCCAGGCATTTGTGGATTTTAAATCAAACCATTCATGCTACTTTAATGTAGTTTGATGTGTGTTAATAATGTATACATGCCTAATTCAATGGGAATGGTACCATGTCTAAACTTGGAGAACATTAAATATGTGCATGTTATTAATTTCTGGTTTATGGGAACAAAGAACTAGCCATTTTTCTAATTTTTTTTTTACCTATTCCTAATATTCCCTTTCTCTTGGCTCATTTTATAAACTGATTTTTAGGGATTTCAGTCCTTCTTTATACCATTTCATATTGAAGTTATTATTTCCCCTGGTTGTAAGATGCTCTGATATCTTTGAGTTTTTGTTCCAAATAAAACCAAGACACTTCTGTAAAGCCACAGCTTTACTGTTGGCAGAATGCCATGGTTATTTAGCCTGTAACTACAACCCAAATAAAATGCACGTCTTCCAACAGCTTACAATACACCGTTTGTTTCTTGCTAGGTTTGTTTTCTGCTTCTTAATTCCTCAAACAATTCACATTTATGTTAACTGCTCCCATGTTTGAACACCGTATTTGGGGCAGCAAAGATTAATTGAAGCCAAAATGCTGATTTTGAAGCTTTGACTAAACCATCAGCTGCTCTAAACTAGCAGAGCTGAAAAGGGTTTGGCTTACAGCTGCTGAAGATCTGGTTTATTGGATGCAGAAATGGAACGGAAAAAAAGAAATGGTTGAAGGAAAACTGTTTTCTTCAGAGACTGCTCATCAGATTTTGGCATAAGTAGCACCTTTGGGGTGAGATTTCATGTGGAATGTCTTTTAAACAACTGCTGTTCTGTGAGGAATAGGCTCCTGAGTACTGGGCAGATGATGCTGCATAAGGATTTATTTCATCTGTACCTGACTATTTAAAACTTAGGCATCCAGGGTGAGACCAGACAAAAATGTACAGTGTTGTCATAGGTGTCTGTGCCATCCTGCCTCGCAATGGCCACCCCAGAAGTGTGCTGTGGGTAGGCTGTAGGCTGTCCTGGGTAGTGCTGTTACCATCCAGGACTCACCCAGAGGAGTTGTGGATGCCCCATCCCTGGAGGTGTTCAAGGCCAGGCTTGATGGGGCTTTGAGCAACCTGGTCTAGTGTGGACGTGTCCCTGCCCACAGCAGGGGGGTTGGAATTAAATTATCTTTAAGGTCCCTTCCAACCCAAACCAGTCTATGATTCTATGATTCTATGATTCTCGAGTAAGTCTTAGCAGCACTCTACAGCCACGGCACCTGAATCCCACTCTAGGCTGAGCTAGTTGTCCAAGACTAGCCACGGCCAGTGGAGAGAGACAGACAATCATATGCAGGAGGACAGGTCAATGTGGTAAATGGATTGAGCGTACACCTGTTTTCTTTCAGCACAAGGAGCGCAGATGAGCTGCTTAGCAATGCTTCACTTTTGGACAGCTTAAGTTACGTGAGATAAAATGTGGGATGTATGTAAGATGGGCCCATCAAGAGGTTTGCTACCAGTTCTCAGTCATGAAGTCATGGAGGTCTGATTTTATTCTTAAGGTTTTTTATGGGACTCAGTGGGAAATGAAACAAGTCTGTTTCATTCAACATGTTGCAGACGGTATTTAGCACCTTGTTGCATCAGGATGAAATGGATACAGATTGGTTATATTAAACCCAAATTCTTGCAGTGGGGAAGGACAATAAAGAAGGTTTGTTAATTATGATCTATGGATCCAAACCCACCATCAGGTGTGTTTGTGAACCCACTCAAGAGAAAGAGCTCGGCCGTGCTTGGGCCTTATTATGGATTCAGCTTACATCAGGCTACAGCCAGCAAGGTGACTCATGGGCATCTGCATATTTCTTCTGACTCTCATGTCTCCTTTTTGTCTAGCAGTGTGGTTTTGAGTGAGGCAGCTTGGATGCAACAGTGCAGGTGTTTGGTACCAAAAGTGTAGCTTCTTTGACATACCATCCTTCTTCATCATAGGTGCTTCTAACAAATGTAAATTAAAAAGCCTGCCTCTTCAAGCAGAATGTACTGTGCATAAAATGCATTTGCCAAATACTTTCAGCACTGCAATAATCCATTTCATGATTTAAAAGCCTTGTAAACATGTCAAAATGGTTGGTTGGTTCTACCATCTTTGTACCATCTATTGCACTGAATAAATAAAAGGAAATGCAATTTATTCAGTGCTTTGGAAGCTCAACATTTCTCTCACTGATGTGTGACAACTATTATCATATTTATTGTCAGCATTACACTCCTAAGCATGCAGGTGATGCATTGTGAGTGTTTCATACTGATAAAGCCATCAATAACTTCCTACTGGACCTTATTTGCTCAGTTGAATCTGCACAGCTGGCTGCGATATTGGGAGGTAACTGATGAGACATTCAAACAAGCCAAAATAAAGATAAACCAGGAAATGTCATGTTGCCTGCTAGAATCTTAACTGGGATAAAAAAACCCAAACAAATAAAAAGTTTGTTGGGGCTTTTGTGGGGCTAGCCAAAGCCAAAGTTTGCAAGTCCTCCGTCTTCTCTGCCGGATGAGAATTCAGCAGCCTCCAGAGAGATGACAAGATCAGGCCACAGATGGCACCGTGTGATTCCAAATAGGCTGCAGAAATATCTTGCAGCAGCTAATATAAACCATTTACCACCTAATCATTCTGACATATTTATATTTTCAGAGGCACCCCTGAAATGAAAATGAAATTAAAAAAGGGCCTCTCTCACAGGGTATAGTCTAGTGGAGGAAGCAGCTCTGCAAAGTCCCAGGGGCTTACTAAGTCACCATTCTCTGAGACGCTGAGGGAGAAGCTCTGCTTTTTCAGCCTGTCAGCTTTATGTTGAGTGTTTGTACAGGAACTTTGATCTCTTATTTATACATATTTCTCCAGGACAGGGAAGCAAGCAGAAAGAGAAACTCTATTTATATAAATCTTTCTCTTTCCCAGAGGTCAAGAACAGCAGCATTTTAAACAAAGTGGGGGAATTTATCTTTGCCTCTTAGTTTGCAGGAGAGATGCATATTTTAGATCGTGCCTCCAGATGAGGCTCAGGTCTACCAATATATGACTGAGCGTGTATTGTAGGTGACACTGCCGTAATTTCTCTGGGTGAGCTCACGTGTATGTGACACTGGGACACATTCTGTGTTGCCTCCAGAGTCTCCTGATTGTCTCAGCTGTCTTCAAGCAGGTTTCACCTGTTTTCTGACCTGGCAAGGAGATGAGCTAATGAACCATATGTAGGGTGTTTAAAACCAGAGCTTAAATAACCAGTTTAGCTTCAACATTCCTGTAGTCAGTGTGGCCAATTTGCTATTGGGATTAAGATCAACCGAAGTAAAGCTTCAAGAATTCCTCAGGAATTCCGTCGTTCTCTGAAAATAATTTCATTACACTATGAGGACAAAGTAGCCAAGCTACAAAAAACCCCCAAATTCTCTGTTTCCTACATGAGCCCAACAGGAATTGTGCTTCTGACGTGTCTTAAAAGTTGTCTGACTTTGCTGATTTTAACCAGGCAGGGATGTACTGCCTGAAGGGTTTTCTTATAAAAAAAAAACATAGCAAGCAGCCAGTACCTTCTGTGGAAAATAACAATCCCTAAGATTGTTACTCTTTTCAAACATTACCTGAAAATACAAAGGAGGCTTCTGGAACACTTTTAAACTAGAGAAATATAAAAATACGTAGTGTTTTATTTTTAAGATACTAGTAGATCTTAGAATTCTTGGGAAGTGTTGTCTGTTTTTTTTTAATTGCTGTTGGAAACATCTACATTGGTGTGCATTAACACATTTTCTTTTCATAGTATCATATCTTCCCCCCAAATTTTGACTTGAGGTGTTGTTTTATTGAAAAATTAAAAAATGCTGATTTAGTTTTTCTTACAAAGGCCCTTCATGTTTTCTTTCAAACTGGATGCTTTAGTAAGATTCTTTCTTATTTTAAATTTAGTTTAAAAGAAAAGAAAAATGGATGCTATTCTTTTAAGGCTGCCCAGCTTGCAGTGGAAATAGCTCATGGAGATGAGACAATATTAAATCCAAACAGTTATGATCACATGATGATAATTGAAGTGTCACGTATACAAATATATAATAATTAGCAATTAATACAGTGAAAAATTGGCAATCAAAACAAAATAGACAAGCATTGCTAAAGTCCATAAAAAGACCTCATCACATGATGACATAATGCCTTTGTTTTTAGACAATAAAATAAACCATGAAGAGCATATTTCTATCATTTATGTTAAATCAAGTAGGTTAATCATTTATGATTTTTATGCTTCAAAGCTTATGTGTGCTACATGCTGTAGAGAGATCTAAACCATTACTCTAAAGCCCAATGTACCATGCATGCTCCCTGCTGCTGCAGAGTCAGCCTCATCAAATTGGGCTTTGTCTAAAAGATATTTTAAATATATTATTGGATGAAAGGTGCTGCTTGATTATGCAAAACCAGCATAAGAATGCTAGTTAGTAAAGGTACGTAGCTCTTGGCATTTATTTCCTCTGAGAGCTCACATAATCAAACCTGGGAATACATACACGGAGATGTGATGCAAACCAAGTATTCCAGACAAGATGTCACCGAGGTTCTGGGAAGATGAAACATGAAGCTGCACTAAACATTTCCACTCAAATTGCTCATCTGAGGCAATCACTAGCTATTAGGTACACCCTTGTCTCTAGCTGGGTAACAAGACCAGGAAAAATTTCACAAAGGTGGAAGAGGGGAATTTAAACTGTATTAATGCACCAAACTTAAAAAGCCACCTGGAGTAAGTGGAAATATTGGAAAAACATGCAACATTTTCCTACAGTTAGCTGGAGAATTTAGAAGAGTTTCCTTAACTGATCCGACAGTCGGGAATTGCCTGTAGGTGAGCATTGGTCTGTGGCTCAGAGTGAGCCAAATGGTGTCCCCGTGTGAAGTGGCTCATGTTCCACTGAGCGGGAACCTCTCCTCTCTCTGATCTCATCTGTGTAAATGGCATCTAAATTATTCCTGACCTGTGTCTGGATAACATTTTATTGATCTCCTGTGGTGGAAATTTCTTGGCGTTTGGGAGAAGTATTCCATGATCAGTCTTCCCCTCTGACAGGAAGGCTTCCCATTTACTAGACTAAGATTTGTCCAAACCATTAGGTAGAGTTTAATCCCCCATCAGCTCTATGCTCATTGTAGCTACCAGCAAAAGAAAAAGGATTTTTTGCTTGGGTGGGGGAGCAGGAGGGAGAGAAGGAGGTTGGAATCAAGCATAAAACAATTGCAATGTCAAGTAAAACCAGGTAACTACGGTTCTTTTCGGAGTTACCTCTGGAGCAACCTATATACAAAATGCAACCACATCCAGTGACACACAACATGCCATAAATAATAATGGATCTTAAAAATGTAATTTTCTATCAGGAGTTTGCATGCTTGCGAAAGCTCATAAATAACCAGTGTTTATTCTCTACACGGCACTTTTGCAGTAGCTGATAATAGCTGAGTAAATGGTGGATGGGATGAATTCCTCCACTGATTTCAAATAAACCTTATGAGTTGGAGCAATAAAGAATGTTAAACAGTGTGCACAGAATAACATGCTGTTAGATACCATATATGCTGCTTCAGTAAACACTAAAGCATTTTAATCTTGGTTCCAACATAATAAACAGCAAGATAATAAGCTAAGGAAGAATACTATTCTTTAAAACTCTTTCAAATGCTTGTGCAGACTGTTTGCCCTGTGCTTGAGACTGCTGGCAGACGCTTCTGTCACTTTATTTCTGTGTCACAGCAATGAAATTGGCCTGGAGTTCAGATGGGCATATTCATTTCTGCTGAAATGTATTACTGTAACTTAAATCCTGGGTGGGTGAGCGCAGTTGCAAGTGTAGCTCACAGCACACTCAGGTCCTGCCAGGAACAGATGATAAAGAGGACCATGCCAGCATCCAGTAGAAATTTTAAAAGAGCCCCGCACACATGTATGCTTGCACAAACAGCCTATAGACAAAACCACTCCAAAGCAACAACAAACCATAGTAATTAGACTGAAAAAAACAGTGCCCACCTAAAATGACCATCCTTATTAGTCAGGTCACAAAATATTAACTGAGAAATCACGCTGGCAATTGAGGCAGGCCTGGCTTCACCCAGCTGTAGAGATTTCGATGTTAACACAGCAGCGTGTGCCCTTACTCCTGGTACTTCCTTTCACAAAAACAGTGTCAGGAAAACTCAGGGCCTGTCTTCACTACTGGCAAATTTCCACCACTTGAATGAGGCCAGGGCAGGTGCTGGCTGTTGGGCTAGGAGAGCACCAAGCTGAAGAGAAAGAGCAGAAAAAGAGCTTCCTGGTTCCTTAGTTTGTTCTCAGGATCGTTCTCGCAAAAAGGGTCTCCTTGCAGATTTCTCCCTTTCTCACTCTGTTTCTACAGCACGTGCTGGAGGCGCCCCCAAACCTCTGTGCTCCTCTTCTCTAACACCCACAGCATGGGTGTGACATGGGCAAGTGAATTCCTCCTCCCAGGTGAGGCTGAAGGCCTCTGGATATCATGCTGTCACCTTGCTCTGCGCGTTAGATCTGTCTGCTTGGCACTGTACTAGAGGAACAATGGCATGGAATAGGACCTCCTGTTCTCCAGGCTTTACCTGATGAAGGCTGAGATCTAAGCAAGCCAACAGCTTTGGCTCCAGCACAAGGACAGCAGGTAGCATTGCCTTGATGTAGGAACAGGTATTATTGGGCAGCCTGAAAGGGAGGGTGAGCTTTGTAGTTAGGATACTGCTCTGGCAGGAAGAAGCCTGGGTCTTCCCTCTGATAAAATCCAGCATGGCAGCAAAGATCAGAGCTTCCCACCTGTAACCCCGAAGTTACAGGGACCTCTTGCTTGTGCTCGTTTAGCCCAGGAATTCTTCATTGTGCTTGATGGCCCACCTGCAACAGGAAAATTTTTTTAGAATCTATGGTCAAGAGTGGTCTTCTGGGGAACCTGAATAATTGGCATCCTAGTTCCTAGGTAAGTGTCCTAATCCCATGGACAGGGATACCAATGCTCCTGAAAAACAGCAGGAGTTCAGAGATCCCCTGTGCTCAGCTTTCCCTATTGCCCAGCAGCAGGCAGCTCTAGCTCAGCACCTACCTCTGCCCCCTCGTCCTTCTGGTTTCCCCCCCACACTGCAAATCACCCTGAGGAGACTTCAAGGCCTCCTTATTGGCTTTATGATATGACCTGGTGTACTAATCTCCACCCCCTTGAATCACCCGCCTCACTTTACATACTGTGCTATCGAAGTTGAGGATGCTTAAGATACTTCTCGGACTCTTTTCCAGCTTCAGCGTATCTTTCTGAAATGCTGAAGAGCTGTAGGAAGGTGGAGGAACCAGAAAGCTGGATGAAAGTCCCTTGGCCTGATAAGAAAGCAACTGGGAATGCTATGCCTGCTGCAAGCCGGTAAGATGTTCCTCAGTTCCCCATGTATTGATTCATACTCAGGTTCTCTGCCTGTGTGCTGTAGTGGGTAGTGAGAAAGAAGATGTTTTGCCCTCTGGGCTCCACTGATAGCTCTGACTGACCAAGGAATGTGTCCTGTACATGGGAAGTTAAATAGAAACCATTTGGACAATTACAGATGGGAACCATGGATGGTGTTTGCTGCCAAAAGAAAAGCTGCTGCATGCTATAGTGTTTAATGTAGGAAGAAAAGGGCAGAGGGGGAGGTATTTAAGTCATTAAAAACATTACGCCTCTAGAGGTTGTAATACTTAAAAATTTTAATGGAGTAGTGACACTATTAGCCTTGTAATATGCTGTGAGTGAGGTTCAAAGAATTGAAAGTGTTTTCTGGGTCTTTGCCATTCTCATTAGCAGAAGTTCTTGAAGGTACTTGTGTTAATAAAATCAAAGTAGTGGTTGACTTATAAGGCTAATGACCACTGTCTATCCAGTGAAGTGAATGAACCAAAACTCTCGTAGAGTCAAAAGTACATAATAAATACATTAATCTCTGAGCAAAATGGAATGCTTGAAAGCGTTAGTGTAATTTAAGGTGCAGTGTGAAAGGGCATCTTGAAAATATGTGGGATAAGTCCTCCTCTACAAAATCTAGGAGATCTTGTACTTCATTGAGTTTATTGCAGGGTCTCAGCTCAGCTGGGCTTTACAACAGCATGGTTTGGCAGCAGGTTTTAAAATAATTTATAAAGCCACTATGTGAGCTTTGTACAGCACGTGACCAAGCAAACGCACTGACCTGCTGTGACGCGCTGAAATCTGTTCCCCTCTTTGATTTCATTATGCTGTGGTGATGCAGCATGTTCCTGGGCCTGAACTGAGACATGTGGTGGCCCCTCATTCACTGAAGTGGTGAAGGGTTGCCCCCTATAGGGAAGGAAAAATATAATTCAGCTACCTTCTGTTTACATCAGGTTTCTTCTGCTGATGTATGGGTGGAGCCTGGCAGGGGCTGAGCTTGGGAGTCCCTGAAGTAGCCTGTTGTAGGACCATGCCTCCTAGGATCCACCAGGGACAGAGAACAGAGGGAACAGACAGGGAAAAAATTCTTTCAGTGCCCTAGATTTTTTTTTTTTATCGTCATCCATAATAAATAAGGAACTTTTTATTTATTTAAGGTGCATTATACATTTGTAGATTGAAGATGTTTGCAAAAGCAGTATAATATCTTCAGTCAGAATAGCATGACTTCACAAAAATCTGGACCTTGGATTTAAGTGACAAGTATGATAGTGAAGATTAGGTTTCAACTCCTGCAATGCTATATCCTCCTTTAAAGGAGGTTGTCTCAAAGGACTTGGTCTTTACAGTTCAACTATCCCTATTCGTTTTGGCATGATATTTGGCTAGCAAAGGGTTTGAATGATCTACTTTCATGATAGCTCTTTGAGCAAGCCAGTCTGCAGGAGCAATGTCTTTTTAATCCCCAACAGTAAGATGACCCTAAGTGTTTTAACCACATTCATGTGTTGCCAGCAATTTTTATGCTATTGATACAGATGGTATGGATAAGACTCTCTTTATCCTTCCTTTAGAGCTAAAACCTGTGCTGGTATCCACAGTGTTTGAATAGTCTGGTTTTAATAGAAACATGAAAACACCATATGGAGCCAGACAACCATTTCCTTCCTTCAGTGTGTTGGGTGAGTTTGAGTTTACTTTAACATGACATCTTATAAATCATGTATCATGTAGTGACCATATAAGGTTACCTTTTATTGAAAGGATATTGGTGTTGAGAGCTTGCTATGCTTGGGTATTTATTAAGGAAATGAAAGATCTCTAGAACACATGATACACCTTGCGTTGCTAAACATTATTAGTTTACCAACAGAAAAGTGTTTCTTTCTCTTGCCCCTCTGAGCCTGCAGATAAAATACTGGAATAAAATTTGCCCTTGGATTAAAGTCTGATAGTGTGTACATCCTGTTGGAGTCACAGACTATTTGACAGCGTGTTTTGAAATCACTCCCAGGTTCATGTTTTATGCAGGAAGGAAACATACCTGTGGAGATAGCCTCAGGCAGTGGTAATTAAAATATGACCGTGTGCCACATGACCTTAAGGCATATTACTGCTTCAACCCTTCACCCTGCAGTTGTTAAAATACTGGGCTTGGCTTATTAACAAAGCACCATCTCTACGTAAGAAATGTGCTGGGGGAAACAGGTCTATCGTCTTCCCCTTTGTAGGAAGGAAGCAGTAAGCGATAGCTCAGTTAGTTCAGTGACAATGTAATATCTGTCCATTTTCTGCTGTGGCAGCTGCAGAACGCCTAAAGCAGGTGGTGCAGCATAATGAATCCATCAGTTTTGGAAAGAAAGCGCAAATATAAAGGTAGTGGCAGAATAGAAACATCGAAGTACAGGTTCCCATGCACCCAGTTTCCTAGTCCCCACAATTTTCTCTGAGCTCTCACAATAATCAAATCTGAATAATGTGTCCCTGGTTTGTCCTGTGTGTGATGGGCTGTTAACTGGAGAGATCCACTGTTTCAGGAAGAAAATCTTGATTATCTCCTGGGAGAACCTGCTGCCTTGCAGGGAGAGGGGCTACTTCCATGTGTGACCCTCTTACCACCCATGAAACCATTTAGACACAGATCTCTCAACCTGCATCTCATCAGGGTGTGTAATGTAAGGTGACAAGGCTTTTGCAACGTGTTGGGATTGACTGTTCCATGACAGCAATACTTGATTTCCTTGAGCTGCTTTTTAAGAAAACAGGATTTCTAAGTGCTTCTCAGAGGCACTAAACTCACCACAAGAGGAGAAAAAAAAATGCCAACACAAATAAAAGAAGGATTTCTTTTTTGGTATCACTTAGAAATGTTCTTTTCTAAATCACCGCTGTTTACAAGTAATCCTCACAGTAGCTTCTAATGTAAATAAATGTGGTCTCTCTTTACAAAGGGGGAAGTAAAGGCTAGGAGAGCTCCTCAGGTGTGTACACCAACCGTATCAGAGTCACGTTGTCAGGTCCTGAGCCCAGACATTTCAAAAGACCCAAACACAGGACTCACAGATTCGCAGAGCTTGGTAATTTCAGTGGGAGGGTTTTGGGCAGACCTTCCCGGCAGCTCAATGGACACTCATAAGGAATGGTCTCAAGGAAAATCTGGGTGAAGCAAGAGTTGGTGCTGGTGATGATAGGCAACTGGAATTCATCGTTACCCAGCCTGCGGGTGTGTGCCAGTGCTGGGTGTGGAGGTGCCTTGTGTTCCTTGCACAGACAGAGCATGTTTGCTATGAAAGGGCATGCTCTGGGACAGTCCTTGCTTGGTTCCGCATGCATGCACGCACACTGCATCACACTACATCCATAAAGAGTGTAAATAGACTCGACACAGCAGAAGGGTAACCAGAGACAAAAGTGGCAGCGGAATAAATAAATCATCTACTGCCGCAGCCTCTCTGTAGACAAATCCTTAATGTTTGCAGGCTCTGAGGCCAGCAAATAAAGGGCATTCAGAAGTACAAAGCATGGTTAATGACCGTATTACAAATGCTGACTGTGCTTTCCTTACATTCCTGTTTGTTTGCTTTGTTTTCTTTGTTTTCTTGCTATTTCATGGAAGCTCATCCCGTTTCATTTACATTTGATTTCCTATAAACAGCTGTAGTCTGATTTATGGATTCATGTTTAAAGTCATGTTTACTTCAAAGGCAGAGGGACTTTCAGACATTCTCACTTTACTTTTAGCAGGGTACTTTTAGCAAACATCTGGTTTGCTCTTGTCCCATGTACAGAGGAGCCAGGCGTTAACTCAGAACACTGACTGACCTGTTCGTAGCTCACACCTCTTTCTGAGGTTGCTTTCCCTGTCTATCCTTACCTCACTCACTCTCTTTCCAGTTAGTGATCAGTCTTTCTTCACTTGTGTTGCACTTCACAGTCCTTGTGAAGTGCAAGTGCAGCCTGTGCAGTGGCTCTGTGGTTAGACACAGAGGAGCCAGAAGTCCAGTCGCTTCTTCTGTGGCGTTGTTTAAACATCACTTCTCCACCTGTGATGATCAAAGGTTTACCTTATTCAAGACAGGGTGAAGCATGGACTTTCCTTATGATTTCTGAGCTTTTAAAGTGTCCCAATTGAGGCGGCTTCAACAGACTGTGTAAACTTGCACATCGTCTTCCTAGCAGCTAATGAAATACTATACTTTAGCACCTGGGAAGCTGCTATGTGAGTGTAAGTGCAGGGTTCAGCTTAGCCTTGGTGTAGTTGTCATACTTTTCGGTTTAAAATCACTTTTGAAAGTGATTTTAGGCTTCATTTGGACTGAAAACAAACCAAGCCATTTCCTGCAGAAGCTGAATTAAATGGCATGGAACTTCTTCAATCAGTGTCATTTTTAAACACTCATGAGAACCAGTGACCATGGGAGGGCAATGGCCAGAGGTTATGGTCTAGAGCTGTTGTTAAATCTGGCCTGATGTACAGGTATGTAAACCGTAACTGAGGATTTCACAGTTAAGTAGATGCACACCGGCTGAGGATCTAGCCGCCTTCTGCTGTAAATGTCACAGCTCAAACATAGTAGATAACTCTAAAAAACTTTGGAGAGCAAAAATATCAGTCAATGCTTGTGTCTGTCTATCAGATTTACTAAGTCTGTCATTTCAGCAGTTTGACTTCCTGCTTTGCTCTTGTGAGGTAGCAAGATCCCCATAGCCCTAGACAGAAGTCCAGGGGAAACAAAGTGTTAAACGTGCAAAAATTGTTTCCCTTTTACTCCTCATATTCTAATACAGCAAAGAGGCAGTGAAGAGGAGATTGAAAAATAAGAGCCAATCCTTAAAACAGACTTGTGATCAGTAGAGCATAAGCAGCAGTTCAGAGAAAATTTTATAGAATTACAGGCAAAAATTCCATTCAGATATGCATCACAGATTAAACGGAAAACAAAAAAGCACACAATGAGCGCAGAGTTATATTTTCGAAGGGAAAATATATTACCACAGCTTAAAATGACAAAATATCAGAAAGATTTCCACTTCATGGTATATTATTTTATATTAGAAAACTTTAAAAGTGCTCTGGGCTGAGTTCAGAAGGGAAATGCTTGGATTCATTATTTGATACCACCTTATATCCTGTGGTAGTAAAACAGGGCTTGCATTGTCCTCTTGGGACTGCTTTGAACAAATGTAGCTTGTGTGAACCCCATGAACTGCTGGGGGACAGACTTTTACAAGGGTGGTTCATTCTGACTTTATTTTCTCTGAAGCTCAAACTCATTGAGGGAATTGTTTAGTTTCACTCCAGACAGAAAGTAGTTGGTGGCTTTTGTTTCCCTCCACCAGGTTTAGCTCATCAAAATGAGCGAGAGGCCTCATTCCCCTATAACACCACAGTGAACCCAAGTGAAAAAGAATAAGACCTAGGCATTTATATGAAAATGTATTATGGAATCTGCTTGGTGATGCAAAAAGAAAATTAAAACCCTGGTTGATAACTTGGATTGCTTTACTGTATAACATTTTACAGCAATAATTATTCCTTTCTGTGAAACCACACTTTCTTAGCAAGATTTTTAATTAGAAAGTTTCTCTTTCTCTCTGTTGTGCTCGTGGTATCCAAAGGAAATCCCTCAGGGTCCCTTCCATCAACTTATAAATAAAGTGCTTTCTGCTTTACATAAAATATGGATGTCTGACACTGAAGAATAGCACAGTTTTGTGTTGTTTTCTGATTAGCTGATGAGGTCATACTACATCTTGTCTGCATTGTTTTTTGTCTTCATTCTGGTCGTAGGGTATTTGAATGTTATAGTGAGAAGCAGTGAGTATAGGAATAGGCTGAAAATAATTCAAAGTGCCCTTTAATAATGGTCTGGAGTTGTGTTTTTGCTGTTCAAGACATATGAGGGTTTACAAAGAAGCATTTTGGAGACATATAGAGCTCAGAAGATTGACCTAACCTGTATTTTTGATGCAACCAATTTATTTCTATAAACATAAACTACTTCTTTCAGAATATGAATCAAAGAACCTGCCAGTGTGTTGGAGTTACTCTACTATTAGAGAAGGCTTCTGGTATGTTAGTCTTTAAGGCAATAAAATTTCCTTAGAGAATGAAAGCGAATTTATGGCCTATTACTACAACATGTTCAGTGTTTTCAGACCTAGCTCTGGGTCTAGGACATTATTTTTCTCCCTTACAGTTTAATTTATTAAACATGGGTAGATTGTGGTATTCATAGAATTCATGAGATTATAGAAAAGTGGATTGGAAGAATGTCTCTGGAGGTCATCTAATCCATTCCCCACTCCAGGACAACATCAAGTTGTACATGGAACTTCTCTAAGCGATGGAGACTCCACAGCATCCCTAAGGAGTGTATTCCATTGTGCAACTGTCCATAGCACTGGAATTTTTTTCCTAATGCCTAACCTTAAACTCTCTTCCTAAATTATATACCATTTGTTTCTTGTCCTATTCACCATGGTCACAGAGACGAAAGTGCCCACTTTCAGATTCAAGATCACTGCTGTGTTTTGCATCAGTCTTTTTCTCTCTAGACTATGTAGGCCTAGCTCTTTCTCCTAGATGACCAGATTTTTGGTTGTTGCTCTCCCTTGAACCTCATTGACTCACATGTCCCTTAAAGTTAGGTGGCCCAAAAACTAGTCTCCATGCAATGTCCTGAGTGTTGAGTAAAGGAAAAAAAAAAAAATTATTCTACTTAAGTTTTTTCTGCTCATCTTCTGACCAACTGCAATACTTAGATGTTTACCTATAAAGCTGTAGTACCAAGTCAATTATTATTAACTTTTAATTTTAGCAGCAGACTACTGCTCGGTCATTGTATACTATAACAGTCACTTTGACTTGCATCCTATTTTTTGAGACTGTTTCAAAATAGTCAAGAACCCCTACAACACTAGGCCTTTTCTGTAGCAGATGTGGAACCTCTCCCAGAAACTGGCAATGTGTGATTTAATAGCACCACAATGTCTTCTATCATCCAATTCATTAGCAATGAATAGTATCAGGCCAAGAGAGACCACTTGATGCAGCCTTTGACAGTGAACCATTGATAATTATCCTCTTCAATATGGCTTTCTAACCAGTTTTGCACTCACTCTCTAGTAGGTTTCCCCTAGTCCACATTTTCTTCTCTTATTTATCAGAATGTTATACGAGACAGTGTCAGAAAACTTACTAGGCTCAAGATATATGACATCTACTGCTTCTTCCATGTCCGCGAGCTCTATTATCCTGTGGGGGAAGGAAATTTCATTAGTGTGACACAATTTGTACTTGACAAATCCATGCTAGCCGTAACTCATCTCCTCGTTATCTTCAAGATGCTTACAAATAGTTTCTTTGATTATTTGTTCCAGCATTTAAAGTAATACAATTAGAAGAGTTGTCAATTAAACATCTTCTTTCTGTATCTTGTGGCACATTCATTACCTGAAACTGCACTCAGATGTGAATTTTATCAATTTGCCCTTGTCTAATAATGGTAGAAATAAAGCTGCAGATCTCTTTGCTCCTTGCCTGGAAAGACTGTGCTCTGTGATGAAGTCCGTGATCTGGTTCCAACCTCCTTTACTAGACACATTTCTCTTTTTCCCTCTCTTTTTGTTTTAATAGGGAAGTTTAATCAGAGAAATTAAAACTCCACAGACTTAATTTTCTCTTTCAGGCCCATCTGTAGCAAGCAAGGTTTTGCCCTGTGGAGCAGAGTGTGCAAGTCCCCTCCTCACTTGGCTGGTGGGACTGAGAGGACTTGCTCTGCTCTCCTCTCCTGGGACATGTCCTCCTCTGCTGTCATGCCCACTGGGAAAGTGCTGATGCTCTGTGTGTGCTAACCAGCAGGGAGAAAAATCTGTTGATGCTGGTTGGGGGACCTGGCAGCGTGGTTCCAGTAACAAGGCTACTGGGGTTGCTGGAAGGGTCAGAAGGAATCAGAAGGGGATGGAGAAGTAAGGGCTGATAAAGCCCTTAATCGTTTCACCTTTACAACTCAGCTAGGAATAAAACGTGAGATTTTGTCTGGCAGAGTCATTCTTTGCTAACCCTGCTTTTCTTTAATCATCTAACAAGACACATACAAGCTGCAAGGCTTGTAAGAGCTCTTTATTATTTATTTCTTTGCATTCAATAATCATCTCCGGTTAATATTTATTGCATGATGTGGCAGGCAGAACAGAGTGACCTTCCCACTTCCCCCTTTGCCCTCAGCCTCCCCTTGGAAGGAGGCAGGCGTGATATGTCCCTTGACAAAGAACTTTCCTCAAGCCCCCAGCCAACTTCAAAAGCCACTTGCTGTGATCTAAGAGGTTAATACCAAAACCACAGTGCAACACTCGCCAGTAAATCTCCACTAACTGGTCTTAATCAAGTGCAGAATTGTTCTACCATTTCTCTGCACAAAGAAAAACAAATAAAGAGGGGGTACAGAGAAACTGTATAATATACAACTTTATCGGGTTTCGGGGACTTTTATTGGGTGCTGCCCTATATGCAAACTTATAAATCGAATACACTATCTCCCAGCATCAGTTTCAAGGAGATGAGCATCAAGCCAATTACGCATAATCCTTTTTGATAGCGCATATTAGGCTTTTTAAACACAAATACTCTGAGAAGAATAAATGGAAATAAAAAAGGTAATCCGTGTGGTCTACCCCACAACCAGGCAAAGTGAATGAAGATTTCTCTTCAATGACTCTCCCTACATTCCCCAAGCCCTCCCCCGAAATTAGATTCTAGATTGTGCAAGGTTTAATATGTGCGCCTAGACAAAGGGAGAGTAAGGAGCATCCTACACTGCCGTGTGTCTGAAGCTTTCTATTATTTAGCAGAAATCATTAACCATTCCTTTGTTAGACCAGGCTGCCTGTGAAAGCAAGTTCAAGCAAATATGTTGCTGCATCCAGCATGTTTTACACAAGGGAACTACAGCTGTTTGTGCAGATGCTATTGTACAAGCACGAATTACTACTATTAAAGCTTTAGCCAGCTGTAAAAATAAGAAGAAACTGCATCCATTTAATTATTTTTTTAATTTGTGTGTTTAATTGAAATAATTCCTGTGCTTTTTTTGCTACTCCTTATAAAATTCATCTTTCTATTCCTCCACTTCCTCTAAATTTTTTCCTCCAAGGCCTTGCAGATGATGTGAAATAGAGCTACTTCCATGTTCAGATATCTGAGGTGTCCCATGAACCATGACTGTGAGCAAACAAGAATCTTGGAGATGTATCAAATCCTCTGCTGTTAGTTTTGAAAACATTACCTTCCAGTACAGGAAATCAAATATGTTTTATTGAAGTTTACGTTGAGCTTCAGATTTGTATCTTTTATAGGAAGCTAATGAGCTTCCTGGTTTTCTCTGGAAAAATATGCCAGTCAGCATTTAGGGCATAGATGGATTGCAATGAGAGGTTTTAATGAATGTCAAAATGGAAAAGAATAAACAAGCTAATACAACAGAAGGTCAATTTGACATGTGTGCTGTTGTGGTTGGTTTCTCCATCCATGTTTAAGAGGGACACAGAAGCACTTCTTCGACTAACATCTTGGTGTGTTGGACATTTGAAGGAATGGAGAAATGTCTGGATTGGTCTTTGGTATGTGTTGATTTTGGTAGCTTGCTGTTTGGAAAGAACTTTACAGTTAGTCCCTTGTAGTCGGTAAGAGGTTTTCCATGGCATGAGTGGGCTTTTTTGTCTTAGGGCTTGGTGCACAAGCTGCAAGAAATAATTTCCTGGAGAAAAATATTACCTCTTACTTTGAAAGCAAGCCGCTGTGAGAAGATCACTATTTAAAAGTAATTGCTGTGTTGTGTTTTAAATTCTTGTTGCCTGCACATTCCTTGTGAGGAGATAACCGGATCACTATCATCTAGAGCTCTCCTTGTTCACGACCTAGCTCCACCTGAAGGCTAAGCTGGTATCTCTGCCTTGGAGAACTGTACTCAGGACTATGTGTGGGATTTACACCGCTCTCTCCCCCTGTACTCTGCTGTCTGAGATATGTTTGCATCTGGCCCAGATGCACTGGTACACCAAACTCGAGAGCAAACAGAAAGGTGAGACAGATCCTTTGGTGTGATTGTCAACGTTATTGTGTCCAGGTGCCATCTGAGCCTCTTCAGGGAGACAAAAACCTACTGACTGCCAAATGCTGTGAAGGTGGGGTAAGAAAAGACCTTAACTTGTCTAGTCTTTTACTTTCTCCCTTAGTTGTTGACTTCTCTGGCACAGGAGAGGAGCTCTCTCCTTGAATCCTCCACTCGCTCAGGGTAGTGTAGTTCTCACTGGCTATGAATCACCAAATACATGAGTTCAACCTTCCCTTCCTGTAGGTATTCCTGTGAGCAGCTCATGAGCTCACCTGCATGCTTGTGGGAAGCTAGTGTTCCCTGGGCTAAAATGCATGGCAAAATCAAATAATTTTTAAATTTAAGTTAATGCTAGTAGGAATGTTTTCACCGAACTCATCATGTTCTGTTTCACATGCAAATTTCTCTCCTCAGTTCATGAAAAGCCGTTTTTTCTTTAACCGTCTTTTTAAGTGGGTATTTTCTCTCATTTCCTGTATAGCTAACACACCTGACCACAGTTCCTTGTTATTACTAACATAACACTCATAATCATAGTAATAACCATCTTCTTCATTTACGCAGCACCATTAGCCAAGCCTCCCAACCAGTTAGGGAAGGAATTAGGTCTCTTCATTAGGAGGCTAACAAACTGAAGGCGTGACAGGACACAGTATAATTACTGGAATATCAGCAGCCTGGGAAGTGAATAGGTAAGCAGTGTACAGTGATTAGTACCAGAGAGCTCATCCAGGGGGATTTTTCTGGAATTCTTCCCAGGCAAAGAGAGAGGCCTTTGAGAAACATACTGTCTGACACAGAGCAGTGCATGCTTGTGTGTACATCTTCAAAGAATAGCCAAACGGCCAGGACTCCTGAATTTCAGTGAAAGTTAGATACTCCACTGCTCTTTGAACTGTTTTCAGGCTGGCTGCTTGAGGGGATTGAGGGACAGGACCATGCTCTGGCAGATAAGTTCAAGAGCATGTCAAACAGTTATATTTATTTGTTTGGATTTGTATTAGTGCCCCCGGTAGGTGCAATGTCCAGAAATGATAGTGCAGAAGCTTGAGTCAATGAATATGAATGTTCCTCTCTGATTTTATTCCCTGTTCTGGTCAGGATGACCTCATTCTTTGTTTCTGCATGACACCTTGTGTACTCTTTGGTTGTTCAGCGACTACATTACAGGCATTACAAAGCCAAGCCTTTGTTACTGTCATTGAAAAAAAAAAAATAAACTCCCATGCTGTTTTCTGCAGTGCTTTAAGGCTGTTTGCAAATTAAAGCCAGTGGAGAGTGCAACAGGCTGCTTGCTCAGCAGTGTTAGCGGCGGGGAGCGGAGCGGAGGCTTCCTCCCCACTGTCCGTGCCTGCTCTTCCAGCGTGCTTCCAGATTTCCCCAGGCCTCTGTCTCCTCCTCCTCTGCTGTTGGCAACTCCACCAGTGCCGTTTTATGCCCTTTGGGTGCATGTGATCATGGGGCAGGGGCTATGAAGGCAATTAAGAATGATGCTGTAAATGAGTATTTGGAGGAGTCACAGGCAGGTTGAAGTTCTGTGGAGGTCAGCTCCTCGTGTGTGAGCAGCCCCTTCCTGCAGTGCTCTGAAGATCACCTTTGGATTTTTTTTTCAAGCTGCACCAAAGGTTGGGGACAGGTACCGTCTGCTCTGCAATCTTTTCCACCACCCAGAAATACAGCTGCAGCACTTTTTCTTCCTCAAAGTCACCCCTTAGTGCTCAGTTCTTCCCTGGCCTTCCTGCACCCCGGCTCCTTCCTAGGATTGCTGGCTCCCGGTTTTGCTCCCTGTCAGCGTATTGCCTGCCTGCGCTTTTTGTCTGGCTAGAGCCAAGCTTATTATTCAATCAAAACTCAGCAGGAGTTTTGCTGAATTATTGTAAACTCACTGGGGCAAAAGCTGTGCCTTCCTATTCAACAGTGAGATACTATGCATATTGATTGTGGCTGAGAGAAAATAAAAATGAATACATTCATATTGATTACATGTGTTCTTACTCACTATTAGACTCACTGCACGGCCCCAGTAGATTTATGGTTTCCCTTTATGACTATTAGCAATAAATCAATTTTTTTTCCCTTCTCTTTTTCGCTTCCTTTTCCTTTAAGTGTTCTGCAGAATGAATTTGAATAGAGTGAATTATAAAATAACTTGTGGGAAAGTTTGATGAGCTGCCTTTAATTTCCCACTCACTTTGAAAAATCCCTCCTTGACACATGTGTGAAACCCAAGCATTCCACCCCGCGTGCAGTTCTGATGCTCTGGGCCCACCAGACACAGGTTTTGTGCATCAATGCACTTTTTCTAATGAGCATGTGATTTCTTCTCCAGGATAATTACGACAAATATTACGACTGGGGACCAGACATGCAGAACAATGCTGCTTTTCCAACCTGGGAAACCACAGATATTTGCATAATTCCAGGTACATATTGGAAATGACAGAATTTTAAGCAATACGACCTTGCTTTTTATTTTCCTTTCCAACGCTCGGTCCCATGTTGCAGATCTGCTGCAGTGAACGGCACTGTGAAGCTCAGGAACATGATGCAGACTTAATTTCCAGCCCTTTGGAGAGCAGGACTTTGGTTCACGAGCAGGAATTGAACAATCCAAGTGCATTATGCCTGTACTGCGATATCAAATTGATGGCGTAGAGCTCTGAGCCCCAAGTAAGGTTGATATTTCTGTCTGTCAGCCACACACAGCCAATTTGAACTGAACTGGCAAACTGGAGGGAGGCAGAAAAAGGTGAGAAGGGTGCCCTCCCAAAGCAGAATGGAGGCAAATGGAGTGATGCCAAAGGTAGAATGAAAGGGCTGCAGTTTATGAGAATGAGCAACGGCTCTGGACAAAGAAACAGAAATACTGAAGGGTGTGAATATTGGTAGAGCTACAGTTAAGTGAAAAAGAACATAATGAAGAGGAATGGACAAGGCGAAAAGAAAGTTCTTGCTGAATATCATGCAAAAGTTATCCTGCTGTTGACATCTGCTAGGCTCAGGAGGAGTCTCCCTCAGAAAGATGGTGAAATCCCCTCACTCAACACATTTAAAAATAGACTAAACAAGACTCAGTGATCCAGACCCTCATCCCTTTACTCGCATGGGGCCATAACTCACTCCAGCAGTCGTCCCTCTGAAGCCTGGGAACATTCGCAGAACGAGAGGATCTGAGCTGAACGCAAGGCAGAAATCTGATCCCGTGTCTGCAGACAGTGATCCCGCATTGTAGCAGACATGGGTTAGATGAATTCTCAGTTCTTCATCACCAGAGCACTAACTGGGCACGTTGCCTTGGTATATGCCTTCCTGCATAGGTGTGAATTCTAGGGAAAGACTTCAAGCAAAGCATACAATAAAGAGCTTTTCAGGATCAGGACCCGGAGGGCTGCACACAGCAAAATACAGGAGTGCCCTGTCTCACTTCCATTCAACCTCAGCAGACCTCTGATAAATGTATAAACTAACTTTCCTCCTTCTTACACAGCTCTGAGTGATGACAGTATCTTTATGATCTTCAAGAGGAAGTAACCATTTGCTGATAAACATCTCCTCTCCAAATGCACTTAGTGAAAAGACACATTCTTTTGTATACATATAATTACAGGAGAACAGATTTTGTCCAAATAATTAGGTAATTTAAACCGTGCAGTCTTTCCCAAAGAACTATATTTAACCTTCATTTGAATTTAATTTACACATCACAGTGCCCCTTAAGCAGTTCTGTAAGCCAAAACACTGATCAAATATTTTTTAAATGTCAAATGTTGCTTAATTGTGGATAGCACCGAATTTGTTTTTAGAGATAACTGCTTTTGATCTGGTGCTATTTTTTGTCTTTCCCATTGTCATGTTCCTCTTCATCAGAGGTTTCCTTCAACTATTTAATCCATACAACGCCAGAGTTTCTAGACAACTGAAGAATTCAAAGAAGATATGTGGGGGAACCCTTCAAAAGTTTCACAGAGTATCAAACAGGATACAGATTAGTGTCTTACCACTACAGACCCAAGCAGCTGGAAGGAAAACTTTTTTTTAAAATTCAAGTATTATTAAAGGATTATAAAATTTTTGCACGAATTAAGAGGACTGCTGTAAAGGATAATCTTACAGCACTAATATAAATCTGCATAGCTTTATTGGCTTTAATGCACCATGCACCTATTCTGATTCACACAACTCAGGATCTGGTTCTGTATATCTAAATGTATCTTACAGTGCAGGGACATAGATAATTTTTCTCCTGACTTGCTCTTTCCTATTGTCTTGGACCTGTAAATTATATATATTAGGTTCAAAAGCAGAGCAGTAAAAGTAAACAGCAAGAGATGGAGTCTCACAGTTTGAATGAATTATAACACAAACTACAGTAGGTCTGACCTACATTAAACTAGTTCAGTAGAACAAGCTTCATACGAAGCGGCTGTATTTCAAGGTTGTCGCTAAGGTTGATTCTTAGATTTTTTTTTAAGAAAAAAAAAAAAA
>KZ505867.1:369675-385643 GCA_002844005.1 Limosa lapponica baueri
AAAAAAAAAAAAAAGAATGATTCCAACCGATCACCAGAGTGCTATAGGTCTCTTTGGAACAAACAAAAGCTAAAATATGCTCCACAGCTCAGCCATAAAAACAATAGAGCAGGAAGATTTTCCTGTAGCAGCATCTCCCACTGGGTGATAGCAGTTGAAAGTACTTAGGATGATTATGATTAATTTCATTAGTGCTCGATTCACTTTAATACTTTTCTCCCTCTATCTCTGAATGCAGATAATTTTTCCCTGCAAGTAAATCCAGGGTGACAGTTTAATAGGCTCAGACATGCTTAGATCTGAAATGAGACTGTAATATTAATATACTATTGACCAGTTATGGATTAAGCAAACTGAGGGCACACTTAAGTAAATGACTTCACAGGGACAAGTTAATGTGCTAAGTGGTTCACAGGCAATGATTAAAAATATTCTTCATTTACTTGAAAATTAATAGGTTTCTTTAATTAATCTAATAAAGCCAGCCTATGGTATGTTACAAATTTGGTGCATGCTTTAAAGGAAGATGCCGAGTTGCTGAATCTGGAAATCCCTGTGTTGCTTATCAAAGAAAGGAAACAGTCATATATAAAGCCAGCAGATGGCTGGAGTTTCTAACAGGCCATCTTCCTTTCCACAAGTGTGGTTACATTTATCCATTGCATGAAAGGCATTATGAATCTAGAAGTTAAACAATCAACACCATCAGCAATCCTATATATGAATTTAGAATTCATCCAAGTATCTTTGGGGATTGGTAGTGTATTTCACAGCTAGATCTAGTCAAATGAGCATTTTTTTCCTCCATCAGCCTTGCATCTTTCAAATCCAATTGATGAACCAATTAAAAAAAATTAACTGCAACAAAATTTTTGCAACAACAGCAGCCTATATGTCAAGAAGTGTTAAAGCCTTGCAAAGGGAAAAGAGGCAGTGGGATGATGAAATCAGCTAAAAACTTTGCATGAGTTTGATTTACCCAGAAGATGCTCAGATAATTTGGTTATCTGAAATACATTAATAGCCCACCACCACCAACTTTATACTGGAGAGATTAATTTAAAAGATAGTACCTCATTAACAGTCTTACTGTGGTTTGTATTGCAAAGGCACTGAGAGGCTCCATCTGCTGAACATTGTTCATGTGTCAGAACGGGATCATCCTGGCCCCCAGAGCTGTATAAACTCAGAAAATCACTCCGTATGTGCTCGTACCTGGGTGGTTCTCAGGGAGTCATGCCGAGCTCACTGGATGCTCTGAATTTGCAGCCAAATAGCCAAAGTTCGTGGTCTTTGCCTGACCTCTTCATGGCATGTTCAGCTCACCCAGCCCAGCTGGAGTTCCTCTAGTGGAAAGTTGCACTATTTCCAGAGTAAAGTTAGGGCTACCCAACTTGACCTCATCAAATCCCACTCTGGTGATTACCTTTTCTTTAGTAAATCAAAAGAGAAGCCTTCATTGTCTTTTGACCCTCTTTTCCCAGCATCCTGTCATGTGATCATTCCCACTTTAATGATGTTGTCTGATCTGAGAAGGCTGCCATTGTACAATTCTGAAAATCAGAAGCTCTTTGATTTAACCACTTCAAGGCCCAAAGTAACTATGAAACAGGAAACAAATGTTCCTACTTCTCCGTCTCCCCCCTTTTCTTTCCCCTTACCCTAATTACTGCAAGATAGGATCCTTTCTCTGTTTTTTCCAGCAGTTTTCACATCCACATAGCCAAACAGGAGATGCTTCTCTGGCGTGTCTTACCCGTTCCTCAGCGAACCACGTGAACTAGGGAAAATGACTATCTTCCCCCAATGCTCTGGGGGAAAGTCATTATCAAAAATGTCAGACCAGCACATTTCCACTTCCCTGGCAGAAGCTAAGGAGCCTGGCAGCCACGAGGAGAGTCTGATGGAGCGATGCACAAGTGTGGACAGTACGCATTAGCTGTAGGAGGGAAAGAAGAGGAGGAGGAAAGGATGTTTGACTTAGGACTCCACTGTAAAACTTCTTGTAGAACCAAGCCCTAGCTATTGTTTACATTCAGCCCTCTTGCCCCAGGAACATTTGCATTGGAAAGCTTTCAAAGTTTTCCTTCCAAGTTAGATTGTAAAAAAATAAATATTATAATAATGCTACAGGAGTTGAGAAAAACTTTTTGGATTCATTCCATTTACCATGTATGTGGATGCGTGTGTGTATGTTTGCGTGGCAGGTGGGGAAGGAGGAGAGGGAAGTACTTTCAACTTGCAGACAGATTCTCCAGTGGGTGGAAAAGGCATTTGAAATCCATGGGTTACAACTGCCGAGGACCTGGCCCAGGCAGCTGTAATGTTGTGCGGAGCTGTGGTTTGGAGAAACCTGAATGTAGCTGTACAGAAAGAAAAGCTGAAAGAGATGTTTGGTAGCCGGACCTGCTTCTTTCATGTGTGAAGGACAGCTGCGCAGCTGCAAGAAACGATGCCTGCAAACTCATCGGATATGTGCATTTTCTCTCTCTTTTGTGGGTCGGATCACAACAGCTATCTTCTCTGAATGTTTGTGGTGAGTTTAATCTGAGGCGTGTCTGATGCTTTGCGTTTGCAGCTGAGGGTGGCAAACAAAATGGCTAAGTCTTGCTGTAGGCCATTTTGTCTCCAAGCCTGCAACGAGGCAGCCTTCGAGAGGCCTTGAAAAGCCACTCTTCTGAGGAAACCACAGGTAGACAGGGCTTGCTGTAGGCAGGCTTTGCAAATGTGCCTTCCTTTTTGGAAAAAGAAAAAGAAAAAAGAGAGAATCGCAGTATCCTGTTTCCTTCATGTCTGAAATTAGCTGAAACAGGGCAGCTTTGCATTCCTGTGTTTACAGTCATGGCTACGGTGAAAAGAGATTATCATGAGAGTTAGCTTCATGGTAGTGATTTGTCAGGCCTTTTACTTCAAATGATTGCTTCCTAGACGCATTAAGATTCCAAGGCATCATTTGATTGCAAGAGGCATAAAAGTCCATAAATCAATGGCCTGCAAAAGACACATGAATGGGAGGCAACTTTTATTCCAAGTTTTCTGGAGTGGAGAAAATTCTGGATCAGAGTCCTAACAACAGCTGTAGGTCTTCAGGGGACCAGCAGAAAAAGGTTAATGTGAAAACAGTGTTAAACACCCTCTCTTATTCCTTGTCATCCCATTCACCTTTCCAGAAAGCCATGGTGGTATAATGAAGGAGAAGTGCTGACACTTTAGGTTTTGTTCATAGCTCTGCTACTAACCTACATGTGGATTTTGTCAAATCTCTTTGCCTAAGAGAATCTTTCCACAGAATTGGTATCTCTGTAAGACAAAGCTCTCCCTTTTTAGTATGACACTTATCTAGCATAATTTCTATATAATCATTTTTCTTATTCTATTTCTTTCATTCTTATAAGAATTTCTTATAATAAGAATTCTTCATTAAGTATATCACAATGGTTGTTATTGTCTTGTAAATGACGTATGCAGACAATGAAAGCTGCAAATTCGGGGTAATTTAATTCAGGTGATGATTTGGCCTTAGCTGTAAACCCCATACCCTTTTTTCTAATTTGGTCAAAAAGAAAAGACATTGCTTGTCCAGCCCCATCTGACATGGGTGGTGACTCAGTTCCTCACCAGCTCAGGAATCCAGGCTTTACTAATGCCTGGGATTTGATTATGCTCACATGGCTAGTTTCTGAGAGGAGCTGGTAAACTTCGTTTTGCTTCAGTTATTAGTTTTTAAGGCTATGAAAGGTCAGGATAAACCATCCATAAATGCGGCAGCGATTAAAACCTCACTTAGCTTATTGCACAGTATGTAATTGTTCATCCTATGTCACATAATAAAATCTGATGGAGATAACTGCCTGGCCTTTCCTTTCATTTAAAGGAACAGGCATGCACTACGCATAGTTACCTACATGCACATCAGTGCTATTTCTGTTTAGATATAGCTGTGTATTAAAACAGGGGATATTTGAATTTGAATGAATGTCATTCTGCTACTGCTAAATTTGTCTTATAGTTCTCACTAGGACAAAATAGAATAGCTAATGTAATAATAGTGTATCTGACAGAGTTATCCTTAAAAGATGGCTGAAGGCACTGCCTTTGTGCCTTACAGGTTCTCCTATTTGTGGGGAAAGTTGAGAAATGTCATCCAAGCATTTAGAGCTCCCATTTTCTTAAGAGCTCAGCTTTCAATTACTGCCAAAAAGTAGGAGCCAATTTTCCAAAGAGCTCCATATACTGAGTGCTTCTGACATAACGTTGGCTTGAAAACGTGGCTATGATAATTGCGTTAGGAGCTACGCTGAATAGGTTTAGAAAAGCTGGGTGTGCTCAGAGCACCCAGAGCTGTTAAAAATCTGCCACTGTGATATTCCTGGGCCATCCCCTCCAAGGTACGTGTCGCCGCTGTACAATGCATTGCCTTCGCTGTGCCCTGTGTGCTTCCACTAGAAACTGGCGCTGTATTTGCTATCCAAAGGCCCTCTGGTACCACCTGCCCTCTCCCAGGTGAACTGGGACCCAGCTTCCCTAAGCCTTGCATTGCTATGTAGATTATCACAGCCATAATCTCTCCCTTCTCTACCTCTCTTTAGCAAGGCAGTTTGCAACTGCAGAATCTAAAAAAAAAAAAAAAAAAAAAAACACTGCAGAAAGAAATCTGCCTCTTTTGTTCCCCGGACTCCTGACTTAGTCTGCCATTCTGCCAAAGCTAGTTACCAGTGTGGCAGCTGATAAATAAAGAACAAGCTGCTGTTCTCTCTGCACTGTAAGTACCCTGTAGCTGTTAATGTATCCCTTGCTACTGAGGCCCCTCTCTTTTAATAAGTTCTCTGAAATAGTCGGCTGCTAATGTGGCTGCTACTGAGTGCCCACCTTTTAAAAGTTCATTCCCACTGCTTGCTTTGAAGTCACCACTTCTGCTGCCAAAAAACACAGGGCAGGGAAAGGAAGTCAAAAGGGAAGCTGCCAGCATTTTCAAAGGGGCTCTCAGCCAGCAGACAAACTGCTCTTGATGCTGGGAGTTGGAGTAGAAAAGCAAATGTCAAACCCTACCTTATGAAGTTAGTAAGGGGCTGGTGACTGGCAGGGCAGGGGAGTTTTGTGGTTAATATCTCATTGGGTTTGCATTAAGCAGTATCCTTCTCACAAAGTTTCACCTTTTATCCAGTCTTCCTGTGGAGATGTCTGCCTACAGCCCCCTTTCCTCCCTCCTCACAAGGGTGTACCATGTCTGACATTCTGACTGCGGAAGACGACCTCTTTAGACCCTCACTCAAATCCACTGGCCCAGAAGATCTCTACTTCAACTCAGAACCCAAAAAGAGTGCAAATGTTCTTGCAAAGTCTTTTATAGGTTAGTTCTGCTATACTCAGGAGTAGGAGTACTGTCATCTTGGCCAAGAGGAGAGTGTCGACCTCCTACATATGCTTGGTTGAATTTACAAAAATATAGGCTTCTTGGTTCCAAAATCCCCTGCCCTGCAGGCCTTATTTTGTTAAACATGCTCAAAAACACACCTACCACTCTGCTACAGAGAGCTGACTTCATTCAAACCACCTTTTGCACAATATGCTGACGCCAGGAAACTTTGCAGCCAGGGGAAACTTTGCAGTTGCGGGGCTACCTGAAGAGCAAGCAAAAGAGAGCGCAGCTCTGGGCAAGTGAGATTGGCCCTTATCCTTTACATTAGAAAGCTTCTAGAAAATGTAGGGAACAGGAGCTGAAAATTCAGCCCCCTCTTCTTCGAAATGGTTGCCCTAGCTCTAGGTGCAGGGCCTGGGTTCCCTCTGGCTTGTCCTCCCCTGTGCCATGGCTTAACCATCAGGTGGGCATTAGTGCAAAATATCCATGCTGCTTACTGTTCCCGTAAATGCATGACTTGGGCATTCAAACAGGAGGAGGAATTAACTCTAAGAGACATCCAAACCTCAGCCCTGGGCTAGGGGCTTCTGCCTGTGAGAAGCACAATGCCTTCTGCATCTCTCAGCTGGGTTTGGTAAGGGCCAGGCACTGTTTTCCATAAACCCCATTTCTTGGTGCATAATGTGTAACACAGTGTAGAGATGTTAATTAGATTTTTCCGCTCCATTCCTGAACCAGATACCTAAATTCTGCACCGTACCATGAAGTTTAACCCAAAGTTGCTGTTGCATGCTCACTCTTTGCCGTCGGTCCTTCCTCATGAGCGCCGAGGTGAACAGCAGCCGTTCAGAGAGGACCGGGACAGCAGCTACAACCACTGCTATGAAAAGGTAGTTGAAGTGGAGCAGCTGATGGCAAAAAACAACAGAGCATCTTTGAACTACAGCTGGAGCCTGAAGAAAAGTCTGACCTGGAGTGGAAATGAAACCTGCAGCAGTGAAAGCTCTGCAGAAGCAGAACTTGCAAGATCTAATTAAAGCTTGGGGACTGCAGAGCGTTTTGGAGGGACAATGGGCATCCGGGAACAGGGCGTGTCCAAAAAAGGAGATCAAGAAAATCATCAATTATCAGGAAAGAGCCTTGGCATGTTAGATCAATTGCAACTGTAGGATTTAATTCCCCCTCATCACAAAAACAATGAGGAAAACAGATGAGAGATCCTGATATTTTGGCAGCACCTGCTGTCTTCTTCTGAGGCAGATGCTGGCAAAATGTCAGTCTCTTATCCTCTTTCCTTTTGTTTTTCTGATGGCTTGAATTAAATTTGGGGCTTAACACAGGATGCCCATGCCAGGTCTCTCTGTTGACCTTTTCATGACCCATGGGTTTGCACTCCCATTTTTTTACCAAATTCCCTATTGCATAACCTGGCAAATGTCTTTTTCTTCTACAACTGAGCTAAAGGACACATATGAACAACATTTCTGCAGGTGAAATGCAAAGAGAATCGAGGAACATGAGCAAGAGAGATGGCAGAACATACGTTAATGTGAAAAATGATGTTTTTTTACAGCAAAACCTCCCTGACACAGCATGGTGGTGAACCCAGGATCTGGGTTCAATGGAAGCACACGTGAGCCCCTTCATTTCTGGATATGGCCTTACGTGACTCCCCCAGGGCCACAGAAGGATCCAGGTCAGGGCTGATATTGGACAGAGGTTCCCCAGACCCCCTGAGCTGAGCTCATTCTTCTGCGCTTGCTTCCCAGGCTTGAAACGGGTGCCGAAAACATAAGGGCTACTTTTTCAGACTAATGTCATTGCTGAAAGCTTGAGTTAGAAATTTCTCAAATCCATGCCTATAAAAATTTCATATCGTGTTTCATTTGTATGACATACAGCAGCAGAAATCCTTTTTGGTTTCTCCTATGAGTGGGGAGTACTCAGCAGAAGTAAGCGAACAGGCTACAGTGCAATGCTTAACCTAAAATGCTCCTTTCTCTTCAGCCCCCAGAATGACCTTTTAAGCAATTCACAAATTTTCTAAAGTTTGGATTTGGCTTGAAAGAAACTGTCATTTTGAAATATGTCACTTTGATTATTTTTTTTTTTTAAATTATTTTCTGTTTTTCTGCAAATAACAAGAAATTCCTTGTCCTTTTTAGGTACAAAAAGAATCCCACAGACTTCATCTGAGGCACTGCAGTATTGTTTGAAACAGTGGACTCTGGAGAAGATGTAATATTTGCACTAGTCTGTGAAATAAATAGGCATTTGAAGCTGTGTTAGGATGTGAATTTCCATAGTGCCTTGAGGGATGTAATTTTTGCATTATGTGAACAGTTTGGATGAGAAGACCACGCAGTGAAGCTGAACAGCTGTATCCTGCCCACACATTGTGAAGCGAGGGAGAGGCTGGGAGCCCGAGGGAATCCTTATAAGACACCGTGTCCCTGAAGTTTTTCAACAAAGAAGGTGTGCGAAGATGTGCTGTCTAGAAATGGAGCTGGTGGGACTATCTCCCCCCCCCGCCCCGCACAGTGTAGCATAAACACCAACTTCTGTGTACATGCATTTGTTTATTTATTTTGACATAAAATACCGCCTGTTGCTTTGAAGTCCTGGGAGTGATGGGTTTCGTGCCTATTTTATATCCAGCTTGTGTTTTATTGCTAAGGGTGTAATGCCAGGCCAGGAGGCAGTAACAGGTTGATGAAACTCCATGGTGGCACTGAGTCCCTCCTGTCCTTCCTTTTGGGTGAGCTGAGGGACTGGTGGGGAACCACTGCTGGGGAACCAGCCCAGCTCCATCAAATGGACTTCTACAGGCTTTTCCACCAGGTGGAGCATGTAGGAAATCGCATGAAAAGGGAAGCAAACTTTTAGCACTCCTGGGACCTCTGAGGGCTTGGGATAGATTTGTCACTGTGCATCTGGTAGCTGATTTGGGTTTAAGACTCTTAGTGGAGCATAGCACACTCCCTGTGAGTTTAATTGTTTAATTGGAGGATCATTTTTACACTATGTTACAGATAAGCTTCCTGTCATTTGCAAGGGCTACTTCTGTGCAAAAGAAGCCACCGCAACAGCAGCAACAACAACAATAAAAGACAAGATTCTCTGCATTATTTAGAGTTGCCATAGGTGTTGAGATAGGAGCTAATTAAAAAAAGCTATCTGCAATGCAACACTATAAAAGAATAATAAAATACAAATCTCATTTGTTCCACTTCACGTTCCTCGTATGCATAAACCTCTATAAAAGGCAGCATCTGTGTTCACATTGTATGCTGAAAAGATATCACACAACCACTAATTCAATTGACATTTTTAACTGTTCATTGTACCATATATTTCCATTTACTAGATTTTTTTAAGTCCTTTTAAGTGCATCATGTATAGAACAGGATAAAATAAGATAGAGCCATTTACTTCCATAATGAGATTGGCAGTGGGAACTGACAGAGCATTGAGCTGTCAATTTGAGCACCAGCCATACTTGCAGGATTTAAAATAGTATTTGAAGCTTCTATACCAGCCAGTGATTGTATTTATACTGTGCTAGTTATGTGGATTTGTGTTGTAAAGGAAAGCATGATGGAGTATTATCTCATTTGAACCAACAATTTAGAGATCACTCATCTGTTATGATTTGAAATGAGATATATTATAGCATCAACAATGCCCACAACCAATTGTTAAATAATAATATTTTTCAGCTTCGGTGACAAAACTGAGACTTTCTTTTAATTTTCAGTGGGAGGTGCTCAAGGGTGATTTTAACATGCCAGGATGCTTACCTTGTGCAAAAGAGAATTCTGGGTTCCTTTTTTACTGTTGTTTTATTGGTGGCGTTTTTAGGGGTTTTGGTTTTTTTCTACTTACTTATAGCTACAAGGCAACCTTTTCTTCTGACTCCTGTTCCACACGGCAAATTCAAAATGAAATCAATAGGAATGATTGGTTTTCAGATCCATGGCAAGATTGGCTCCAAGCATACAAATGAAGCTGGAGAACAAAGTCACCTGAGCTCTCTTGCAGGGGCGAGATGCAAACACATAAGGCTCAGAAGTGGCCTCACTGGCTCCTTTGCTCTTTCTGTGTTGCCCCAAGGCGAAAGAAGGAAAAGCATAGCAGAGACCAGCAGTACCTGCAGCTCGGGGCCAGGCCCTGGTTTTTGCAGCCTGGGGTGCCAGCACCAAACAAAAGCTTTTCAAAGAAACCCTTTGTCACTCTTGGAAAAAGAGGGGGCTTTATAGTAAATGCAATGATTTGCTGGGGCGGAAAAAAAAAATGGCAAAACGTCTTTAGTGGTGAAAATAAAAGTGATTTTTTTTGTTTGTATATTTACTTTTTCCCCACTTATAAACAAGGGCAAATTTCCCAGCCACTGCTTTTTTAAAAGCCTTTTTCTTTTTGTCCAAAACAAGGACAGGTTTAGAAAACAAACAACCAACTCCAAAAGTAAATTTGAAATACATTCACCCTCCTCTGTTCAAGCCTGAGGTGAACAGTGTAAGTTTGGTGTGGAAATAAAAATACCCGGTGCGCCTCTGCAGTCCCAGGGGAGGTGCCGGGGCCCAAAGGTGGGAAGAGCTTTTGTCCTATCTATCCATCTCTGCAGCAGTGGGCAGCCTCTGAGGCAGCTTCCTACACAACTGCCTTTTGAAGCACTTAACTTGCTCCGTGTTCCCTGTGAGGAGCCGCAGGTTGTGGCCAGACCACCCACCAGCGCTATCGCACTTGGTTATCATGTGGTACTTGAAAAAGCTGTGAGAAGAGCCAGCCCAGCTGCTCACCAGTCCCCCCACAGCCGGCCCCTTGGAGAGGTCAATGGGGAGAAGAAATCACATGCTCTGCATGGGACAATGACAGCAGTGAAGGGCTCTGATCGGCAGTAACTCCTCCAAAAACCAGCCCAGAGCTGGGTGGGAGAGAGGAGAGAAGGACTCCCGCAGGCTGCAAGAGGGGAGCTGAGATTTGATGAGGTGCTGTGCATCGGAAGCAAAGCATGGCTGCTGCACGCAAGGGAAGGTCACCCCTTTGGTCCTCCCCATGCCAAGCTTGAGCCAGTCCTTCAGAGCAGACCTCACTGCTTCAGGGAAGCTGTTGGACCTGACCATAAAATAACATCATACCTCCAGACAAATTCTGCTCGCTTCCACTACAGAATTGGTTGGTAAATCTGTGTCTGGCTCACTCCCCTTTCTCTTAAGGACTTTGTGAAGACCTTACAATTTGCTGTCTGCCAGGCAGAACAGGCCTCTGCATCTATTACTGAACTTGAATTATAATAAACTTAATCTAGGTGATCCTAAATAGCCTTTTCTGGCCCTAGAATCTATGAAATGTATTAACTTCTGCCAGATGAAATAATTTCTGGACTAATATCATAATAATTATTTCTTTAAATATTTTAATACCTAAATCTGGCAGCCTCTGACACTTTTATTCCGTTTTATCTTTCACAGAATAAAAGAGTATATATTCAATCTACACTAGAAAACCATGCTTAGGAATTTTTCTCTCTCCTCCTTTCTCCTCAACCCTCCTGGGACTCACCAGCTCAGCTGGCCATGATTTTCGATAGCTGTTTGATTCTATTAGCTAGCACTGCAGGCCTTTGGATCTTTGTGTGCATAAACTAGCTTCTCAGCCAGTTACTTAGCTTCTTATGGTTATTTTTGGGAGAAGGTGAATTGTGTCTTTCCAAAGCTGCAGCTGTTGGCCAAAGCATATTGCACTAAATGTACTTAGCACAAAGCCATTACTACTGTCCTTGGCAAGTCTCTTTCCTTCTAAATCAATTCTGTTTGTCTTGTACAGTGAAACCATGGGGAATGAGCAAGCACATTTGCAATTCCCACCACCAGTGAAACCACCACAAGGTAAACACGCATAAGTGTACACAAACACACACACCCCCACTTCTTGCCAAAACAAGGGAAGCTGGTCCTGAGTAGAATATAGAATCAGACTGAAAACAGTTTTAGCTTCATTAATTCTGTCCCCTTGCTTATTGGGATTTTCTGGTCTCTGGCAGACCTGGACACAGATGATCTGGAGCCACACGAAACGCTGAGCTCATGTTATTACAGTCCAGCAAGAAGCTGGAAATAAGGACAATCTTGTCTGGTTTTGTTGTGCTTCCAGCTTAGTTTTTGTAATCTTTAGAGGGCTGAATGACAGCCCTGGAATAAATAGTCCACATTTTGGGGTGCTTGTTTGATCTTCCCACTAAGTGATGCACTTTGGCTTCCCAGTTCGAGCTGATCAGAGGACAACCAGCAATTCTTGAGGTTTCGAAACCTGTTTTCTTTCCACATGAGAGCAAAGAAAAAGAAAACAGAAGCGAGTTGGAGGAGGGCTGTGAATATGTCTGAATGACCTGAAGGGCTCAGGTGAAGGAAGGGAAAGCACGTGGGAGGGAAAAGCACCTGGTGTCTGGGTCCATGTCCTGCCCTGCCAACAGTGGGTCGCCTCACATTTGGTCCAGGAGGAGAGATGCTCACCCTGGTATCTGGCCTGCTGACAAGCAGTCAGGCCTCTCTGGACTTGACCACTTACTGAGGGATGCTTTGGTGATAACAGTTCCTGCAGCGTGTGTGATGGATGCCACTATAAAACTTCGATAGCTTCCTATTTTTTTTTTTTTCCTTTCTTTCTGTGTACTCCACCCTTCTGCAGTCCTGAGTGATATACACTGTCATGCAGAGCTCAGCGGTAATTTTTTCCGGAAGCCATTACAATGACACACCACTCACCAGAGGATGACAAGCACTTTCATCTCGCTCTTGTTCTTGGAAACATGGTGTGCTTTTTTTTTCCTTTCCCTTAAGTCACTCATAACACTCCATGGAGTTGTATTCACTGAAGCCAGATCTTCTCATCCTTTATGCTGTTGCTAACAGCTAACACACACAGTTATACATTGTTTACATATGTAATGAATACCTTTATGTTCCGTGAAAAGTCAAATTGCTTCAGTAGGGGTGATAAAAAAATGCTCTTCCTCCCTTCTTCAAATTCCCCTCATCCTGGTGGCCCGTCTGTAACCGGACGCCACAGGTTCTGATACTCTTGGACAGGAGAAGGCTTTGAACTCATCTCCTCTATCTTGTGTTTTAGCTGAGGTTTTAGCCTGTGAATTGGAGAGCAAGAAGAGGACGTGACTTCTTCTCAACTAAGAGAAAGACCTTGTCAAGCTTGGGAAGAGAAGGATCTTCTTGCAGGGAGAGTTGAGGCTGAGTGATGTGCATGGATGCAAGCCTTCCATCCAGAACCAAGCAAAGATCCCTCCAAAGGGTCTTTCCTTTCCATTCCTGCCCCAAACATTTCTTTCTGGTTCCCACAGGTGAATCCCCTCCACCCATCACAGCATGCTGCCTTTTGTAGTCCTCTTCTTCAGCATGAATCTTCTTTGTGTCCATTTTGTGAGGATGTCTAGAAGACGTACATGAAGCAGGTAGGTCACTAAATGCCTTGTTTGCCACTGTGTTTTGTCCAGTTCCTTCTCCAGAGCGCACCAGACTGGGCTGGGGGAGAAGGGAGACTGGTGGGAGAGAGGAGGTCTCTCTCTCTGTCTGGGACAGCCACACTTACCTTTTTCGGTAAATGAAGCCACACAAAATAAGACCAAGAGGGTCTGATTGGCACGTTACTAATTGTAACACGCAAGCACAGCAGTGGGGTTGACCGATCTCAAATTATTTAGAGTACAGTTCCACGTCTCCCCAGCAATCTAGAATACTGAAGAAAATATCATTAGTTACAACCAGATACAGCAGCGAGCAGATTATCTTTTGACAAACAATGATTTCATGCTTTGTTGAAGCAAAAGAGGAAAAAAAATGCAGTGAAAGCAGGAGGGGGAAGAACAAAAATGCCAAGTTAAGACTGAGGAAATGTTGTAAATTAACAAAATATTGATCCAAAGCATTAGTCACTGGCAGACTTGAGGAAGGCAGTACTACTCATGGGCTAGAAAACTGTGTTTTCGGGAGCTGCATGACAGCTAAGCTTTTCCAGATGTCAGAGAGTTCCCGTGCTTGGTGTGTACTGAAGGCAGGCTGAGCCCAAGGCGAGGGATATGCAGGAGCAAATGCAGAGCCACAGGGGTTGGACTCTTTATCTACCATGCATTGGTGGTAGATAGACCAACGATGGGTTAACTGGAGCTGCCCCATGGCCTGGTGTGGTGGGAGCCTCACATCTCAGGGGGGAAAAGCCCCCAGCATCAGGCCGGTGTTGTCCTGTTGCCAGGAGGAAACCAAGCCAAGGTGAGGTCTGACTTTGCCCAATGGACTACCCTTTTCTGCCCCACCTTGGCCTCAGGCTCGGGGGAGTTTGGGTCTAGCAGCTCACTGAGAGAGAACAGGATGGCTGTTTGCTGGGAAAACGTTTTGAAAGCTGAAAGTCAAAACCCGACAGCGAAACTCCTGTTATTCCTGCCTGACTCGCGGCTTGTGAGTGACTCAACGTCCCATCAAGCCCTTTTTCAGTCCAGCTCAAAATAGCACAGGCAAGTCGGCTAATAGTTTTGATAACAGCAATTTTCAAAGCCTCAGCCACAATACAATCTGAGGGCCTGATCCAGAGATAATTGAAGTGTTTCCCTGTATTCAATCCCAGCCTAAAATGGCAGAGAGAGAGAAAAGGGAAAAATAAACTTCACAGAAGTGAATGAAAACATCCTTGAAAACGAATTCTGAAGGCAGCTCAGCCCGGCTGCATTCATGCAACCAGCGGCTTTTCGCTCCTGTTGACAATGTGGCTGCGGGCGCCGAGGCTGAGCGTTATCATCGGAAGAAAGAGAGAGGTTTTCTCAAAGCTGCATCGTTTTCTTGTCAGAGGTGCGCATCAGCGGTGGCTTTGTGCTCCAGGCGACTTCACATCACCCCGTTACAGTGACAGGTTTGAGTGAGACGGAGCCTGCGCTCCGAGAGCAGAAATCTATTTTGTGCCCCTTGTAAAATTGCTGCCCCCTTTAGCCTGTCTGCTTGGTAATGGGTTTTCTCCCCTACCATCAGGAGCTGGTACAGCAGAGAGCAAACTTTGGGATTGCTGTATAATGCACATAGATTACCTGCTTGCTTTTCCCACCAGGCTCAGAAAGTTGATTAATTTTAGATGGACTGAGGCTGATTCAAAGCCTGCTGAAATCTGTAATAAATCACTAAAATGAAAATATAATTCCACTTACAACAGTGGCAAAATGCCCTTTGACATCTGTGGATGGGCCAAAATTCCACTGCCAGTACATGGATGCTGAACGACAGTTAATAAGGAAACAAATTCATTAGCAGCTAAAAAATACATCAAGGCGGGTGAAAACCCACCGTAAAGCTTTTGTGGAAATAAGAAGCAGATGTCCTTTGTTCCTCTTTACACAGGATATTTTCTTGCTTACTTGGCAAAATAAAGAATCCCAGTGCATTTTACAACCTGGAGAGTTAAGTTTGCATATCATCAGCCTGGAAGCACCCGATTTTAGCATGTCATAGAACACATTCAGTGCAGCTGTTACGTTTCTGCAACTGTACCGTGTTCTTTGCTCCCAACGTGAAACGGGTTTGCAATATTGAAGATGCACGGTTTGTAAGCAGGCTGGGGTGGGTGTGCATGTGTGTGTGTGGGGGGGACACACCTTTCTCCCATTTGTACTTCCATTTATGCAGCAGATGATGAGTCACATCATATAATTACACAGATAGAAAGTTATTTGATGTTTAATTTTGCCTAGACAAATGTTGCTTCCTAAGCAGTATTTTCTCCCTATCAGTATCTTCCTAATAGCTGTGGATTTTTAATTACTGATAATTAGTATTTACATACAGCCTTTAGCAAACAATTCCTGGAGTACTTGTAGTAATTACATATGTAAATTGTTATGAAAGAAAAATGTTTGCAGCTTAATGAAAGCAAAGCTGGGGAAGTAGACAGTAAGCAGAGGTCAAGTTTTAATGTTTAAAAATGAGGCAGAGGTAGGACAAAGTCCTGTGTTTTCTACTCTGTCAGATGAAACCAAACAATCGGGAATTTCTGTGTAACTATTTTTTTTTTTTTTCAATAAGGACAGAAGTGAGGACAATTTCTGTTGATTCTGATTTATTGATGCTGACAGAAGCAGCTGAAAAATATTTATGAGATGCCTTTTCTTACATGGACTTAGTGGTCATATAGAAGGGTTGAAGGAAATGTCTTGCTGAGACATTGGCCTCTGCGTGATACTGTCAGAGCGCAGAGGGATTTGTAAAACAAGACACAGACGAAATGGAACTGAGGAATTTCTGCAAATCTCTCGGTTAAGAGACTTGGTGTAATACTGAGCTCCCAAAGTCCTTTCTCAGATTTTGGACAGGACTAAGCATCAGAAATATCCATCACAAACACAGTTCAGATGGATAAAGGGAGATAACAGACTTACAGCACATGTGTGGAAGGAGATACAACCTTCTTTCTGTACAGACTGCATAATTCCTGCCTATCGCATCTAGCTCTTGCTTCAGCCAAATCTCTAAGACTCAGACCCACAACAGTGTCTGTGACCCCTAAATCCAGAGATCCCCTAAATCTTGGAGCTGAGATTGTTGCTGTTACTGAGCTCTTC
>KZ505867.1:386708-435437 GCA_002844005.1 Limosa lapponica baueri
GGCGAAGCGCTTTTCAAACATTTCATGTGAGTATTCTTATTTGCTTTTGGTACACAACATAGCAGCATTTACACAAGCAAGATCTTAGAGTTGAAAACAGAAAGATATGGAGATGTTAAAGAAAAAAAATCTGAGTGAGGGAGTTCCTGATCAGGACTTTTAAAATACAAGCTTTGTGTGAAGTCTTATGCTGTGAGTGTGTGTGCATGTTTGCTCGGAATGGACCCTGGTGACAGGGCTCAGATTCATCAGGGTTAAAGCCTCCAAAGCAGTTTTTAAGCACCATGTCCTGACAGGGCAGTATCCATTTGCTTCTGGAAGAGGGAAGAGCACAAGATGCTTCTCTCATCTCACCAGACCCCCATGCTGTAATCCCCTTGCCCATTCCTGTCACCCACTCAGGACAATGTACCGACCATGGGAGGAGAAAAAGAGCTTGCCTAAGGTGGACTTCTTGCCTCAACCCACGGCTTGGCCTCATACCTGGACCTGTCCATCCCACTTTTGGAAAAGCAGCATTTTCCTCCTAGCAGCTAATTAGCTCCCATAATGCAAATATGAGCAGCCTGTGCTGCAGGCAAAGGCTCAAACCCCCACTGACAGTACATTGCAGGAAATGTATAAAGGAACCATAGGAACTATCACAAAAATCAAACAAAAGTGCCCATTTTAAATGAACGGTTTTAAAGTTGCAAAATCAAAGGCTTTCGAATATTATCCAGTTGTCCAGGCAGCTTTAGCCTCGTGCTTGGTTTTAGATGATACACACTTTCACTAGGACTTTTTTATTCAGAAGAAAAATTGTCAGTGAGCAGAAATCTGACATTTCTTAATGTTTGAGTACCATCTGAATTAATTTTCTTTAGCACAATTCTGCGTATATGCCACTCTACATAGTTATTCCAGCTTTTTTAAGCAATAGGAGACTAGTAACTGTGAATATAGTGAGCTAAAGAACTTGGATGAAATATGAGCTGAACAAGGCCCTTTTTCTCTGTTGAATGTAAAGGAAGCACAGGAAGACTGGACCACCTATCTTCCCTTTTTCTCAGACTTCGGCTCCTACCACCTCTGGGCTATGGTGAGACATCTTTATAGTTCTGTTACTGTGCACACCAAGATGTACTGCAGCTTGGATGAGATGAACATTTGGGTACCTGCCTCCTACTCAATGGATTGGTAGATGATATGGTCTGATTAGTGCAGGCTCATGACTTGCTGTGAGGCTGTAACCCAAGCCATAACCAAGCCATATCATGTCACCTGGTGGGGTTTTGTTGATGAGAGCATGGATGTCAATCGACTGCCCTTGTTGCTGGTGTAGATCTACCTGCTTAACCATCTGCCTGCAGGCTGTGCTGTTCATTTATTTCCCTCCTACCCACCTCAGGAGCTGTGTGTGCTGGGCAGGGAGCAGCGGGAAGATACCTGGAAGTCTTATTTGCAGACTTGAGATAATAAAACTATGGAAGAAGAAAAGAAAATTATTGATTCTTTTCTCTGTTTTCTTTTTTCTCAGCCTGTGAAGGACTGGCTTCAGTCAGACCACACACAGCTCAGCTCTGCTACCCAAAGCACTGTCTCCTTTTAAAAAGTGTGGAGAAACTGTAAAGAGGAACTTGCCTCAGAAAATACTGAGTAGAAGGGTTACCCTTAGAAGAAGTGAGGAGCACTGTGAGCACCTCGTCAATGAGCATCATGTCATTCCTGATATATAAGAAATGGTTTTATTGATTTAAACAGAATGGATCTATTGGTCATTCTCACCCTTGTCCCGGCAGTTATTTACTGCAGTTTGTCAACTGCTAGCAAAATAAAAGCATATGTAAACCTGTAATGCTCAGTGGCTTCTTGTCAGCTTGCCGTCCTAGAATGGCTCTTTATTTTACTGCACTTTACCTTTCTGTGGCAAAAGGAAAATGTTCCTGGACCTGACAGCTTAAACAAACAGTACATGCAAAGATGGAGAACAAGTTCTCTGTTCCTAGAAAGTGTGCCTTTGACTCTTGCTGACCTCATTTTTAGAGACTATGATAAGTTTTTAATGTAGCGTCCAATGTCAAAAGAGAGTACATAAAAAGTTGCTTCATTAACAAACACTTAATTCTCTTCCCTTTCAGCAGGTTCCTGCTCTTGTGGCTCTTTTCATCATAAATTTTCTCCATCCAGCCTACTCAGCTTCCAAGCTGTGACAGTATTTCTATTTCTCCGATTAAAGTATTGATAATCAAATCAGCATTTAGATAATAAAGTCCTTAATGTTCTGAGGAATTTTAGACAGCTGAGTTTCTGCAGTCATAAGCTTTGATTCCTCTCTGTAGCAAACAATACATCTGGGTTGGAATTAAAATGAGGCTTGGCTTTGGTGTCGGGTGGGCATGTAAGCAGCCAGCTAATTGAAATCCCTTCCCATGGAAGGAAAGCAAGGTATTCTTTCCTAAAGACAAGTTCATTTTAAAAAAAGAAAGAATAAAAAAACCCAACAAAAAGACAGGAGGGAAAAACTCTTTATGATAGGATGTTGGTGGTACATTAAATCATTTTCCTTAGATAGTTAGTACCTTGTCATATTTACAGACAAGTGAAACTCAAATGCATGTCGGCTATTGAAGAGTAATCAACTGAGTAGTGCAGCTCCTTTATACTGAGGCCTATAAATCTTACTATGTGCCATTATTGGTGTAAATGGAACAGATGTATTGATTATTTGCACCTTTGTTCCGACTGGGATATTTACTGCAGTCAGCTGGCTGCTGGCAAAAAAAATGTATGTGATAAATTAAGATTACGGTACCATTCTATCTAGGAAGTGATTGCTTCTGTAGAAAACAGAAATAACCATCATAGCTATAAACAGATTATTATGGATGAGTCAAAATTACATTTAACTCATTTTTACTAGTCTGACAATAAAAAACTTCTTGGAGAAGAATTATTCCCCAATAGGACTATTTTATTCCTGATAAGACAGGCGTTGACAATTAGTCTTTACTAGGATATTTTTTGTCCTTAAAAAATAAACAAAAAAAGTTCTGAAATGGTTTGAAATAGAATATGGGGCTTGAGAGATGTATTAAAATTAATTTACAGCAATTCATTTTACTAGCTGAAATACCACATACATATGTGTGTCTATGTGTGTGTGTGTAATTATGAATACAAAATGAATGTTCTATTTCTTTACTCATATGTATATGCATATCAATTATCAGGATGCTCCTTGCTTGATATACTGCATTTATATGACAAATTGGAAGCAGAATGACTGGATAGCTGAAGGCTTCCTAACAGCATACAAAAAATTGAATTTGCAAATTTAGGTTGGAGCAAAGGATCTTGCCAAGGGAGAAACTGGGAAGATAAAAGATATGAAGCAGTGACAGAGAGCTACGGAAAACCTATGGAGAACCTATGGAGAACGCAATGGCTTTCTCTAGTAAAAAAATGATAATGTAGGAATGCTATGGATCCTTTCTCTTTGGCATCAGGGAAGATACCAGTTGCAACATCATGTGAGAACTATGACTAAAATGGACATGATGGGGATTCACAGAGAAAACCTCAGGTATATGAGGACCCAGCTTCCAAGGAGATGGCGATAGATAGGGTTAAAGGGGAAATATTAGGCTGAAGAGATGTCATTAGCAGTGTTCCTCAAGGATAAGATCTGGCACTGATTCTATTCACTATTTTCATTAATGAGCTTGGCAGGACTATTAGGAAATTAACTAATACCAAATGCAGCTTACTAATGACAAGGTGCTGGGAGGCACTGTTAATGGAGAGGAGTGGACTGGCACACAGAAACTGGGCTGACCTGAGAATTACATTCAAGAGCTTGAAATCAAGGTTGTGCATGAGGGAATAATAATTCTGCTACACATTAGGAGTTCATAATTTGGAAATGACTGTGGGGAGAAGAAAAGGCTGCAGAATATTACCATAATGTGATAGTAGGGTGGCCAAATCCACTCTTAAGATACTTTCTGACAGCAAGAGGGAAGAACAAGCAAAGCTGTGTAGAGTTCCTGTATCTCTTCTGAGGACGTTGTATGGTCACTATAAGGAGGCATCATTTCTGACTGCATAGGCATAGAAATGGGCAAACAGCAGGACTAGGAAAAGCAGTAGCTGCTTTACTAGAGGAGACTTACTTGGAAACTTGGATTGTTTAGCTTAGGGACACAAAGATTGATGATGACTGCTGTGTAGATGCATTTATGGGCTCAGCATGAGGAGGGAAAATATATTTTTAAGATGAAGGACCTTCTTGGTATAACACATATGGGAACAGACTTATTTTGGGATCAGAAGACAGCATCTGACCAACTCAGCAACCGGATTCTGAAACAATTTCATTATTATAGACAAAGGAGAGAAAAAAGCTAAGGTCGAGCTTGGCATGGTTTTGAAACGGAGCAGATGATGTGGCACAGGTGGCAATTGGGTCCCTGAGGACCCTTTCAGTCTGATGCACCTGTCTTTCTATGCTCTGCCAGGTCTGTGTATAAAAATAATATATTGCTTTCCGGGAGTCATCCTTTGGGAATACCGTACTTAATGCCACAAATCAAGAAACTGCCATGAAAATTATTCTAAGCAAAGAACTGGGTTCGCTTCCAAGTTTTTCCACAGGAAAAAACCAGTCTTGAAAGACCAGTCTCTTCAAAATATGTCTTGAACAGAGCAAGGGAAGAACACATATGGCAGCTGAATGGCACCTCTTCTCCAAACCCCTGACATCGTCAGATTGCTAGAAGAAGCAATGAACTTCCTGACCTAAGTATAGTCCCTCTTCTCTGTTAGGAGAGAAGGGTATACCATAAGCTACAGCAGCTTTGAAACTCTTCTAACTCCCCTGAAGACCAGGAAGCTGCCTTAAACCAGGGGAATTCTGTTGTTTAATCTTTCCCCATGGAAGGCTATTAAAATGGTGTCTATGGACTCCATGAGCAATTGAAGAGTTTGGAGATGTTTGTTTGCAGTTCTGTGCACATCAGAAGTCAAATGAAAAGGATTCTTTCCATGCCTCTGTAACTGTAAACTCTCTGAATATTGGCATCTACTTTGGTTCTTTAGTGGTAACAGCTATGAATATTGCAAGTGTCTCTATTTAGACATACTTTGATGGGTTAACTTGGCTCAGGAAAAGGTAAAGACCACATGCCAGAATATATTTTGTTGGTCTACTGTCCAGGAATAAAAACAGAAAAGTGCCAGACATGTAAAGAATGCCAGGATGCTGCTAATACCACTTGTCCAAAGCAAACCAACTGTTAAGAACTTTAATAGAAACTTTATCTATTCCCTACCAGCCAGAGATCCCAATGTGCATGAGCTAACGATATGAAAACTGTAAACCACATTATCAGTCACATTTAGAAATTATTATGATCCTCTTTCCATCAACTGTGCAGACAGCCAAGTTCTGACAGCTCTGGCTAGTTAGCAGACTGAATCACTCATCATAATTATACGTTACTTACTCAGTAAACAGAGAGATATGTTATAGGCGAGGCTGGTAGCAGAGCCTATTAAGATTGCCTGGCACTTCCTCTTGTTAGATCCTGTTTTCAGAGACTCACAACTTTGCCAATGTTTAATCTTTCCTATGGAAATTTCCCAGGCCAGGAGTCCCACACACAGAAGGTGTGAAAGAAACGGAGTCTCTGGATGTGAATTTCGAGCAGCTTCTCACAAAGGTGCAGCTTCCCCAGTTACACTGCAGCGGGCAGGGAGCAGGAGTGGCGAGGTTGTGGTGCTGTAACAGTGTGCAGCAGTGGCTGGAAGGAGAGATGGGGAAGGACTGAAGCACGTCCGCTTGTGTGCTGTGCTCCCTAATGCCCTCATTTTTGTACTACGTAGAAGGACTGTCATAAGGATGAGTAGTTTAATGGTTAAAAATGGCTTTGAGGTACTAAAATGTAGGAGAATGAAGGGAAGGAGGGAGTAAGTGGGGGTAGATGGGAAGGGGTGTCCAGCTTTAACACCAGAAGTGTACCATGGCAGAGGCACACGGGATACAGACGCGGTGGGGAAGAGCTGGGTGGTTGTGCAGCTTCTCCTTTCCCATCAGCACCATGGAAGAGCCCAGCCTGGGCAGGACGATTGAAATTATCAGGAGAGAGTTTCCTACCTCGACTCAGGAAGCTCTTCTGTTGGCTTGTGTTGAAAGGGCCACAGCCTTCCAGTTTGAACTCTAAGCAAAGCAAACGAGTGAAAACTCACTGGGATCTGCAGGCAGTTAAAAGCATGCTCTGCATTTAATGCTTTCTGTTTCCTTTTCTTTTTTTTTTCGGATCCTGAGCATTGCTGTTCTACAATAATAAATGTTTGAATGATACTATAAATATTGATCTGGAAGGAAGCTGATAAAAATGAAGCATTGTTATGAGCATGTCACAGGGGTTTTAGAGTGAATGTATTGACTGATGTGCTTCATAGATTCAAATTACTGATATTCACTGGTTAGTTTTCAGGGATTTGTAATCATATCTCTGAAGCATAACAAATCAATTTGATACATAAAAGACTTCTAGGGGTAAAAACACAAGGATACATTGGAACAAAACACATAAACTCATGTGAAATTTTTTCCAATTCAGAGTCACATTTAAGACAAACAATAATACAACACGTCTGTTTTTGGGACTATGGTGCCTCTGTGATTGAAAACTAGCTGTGTTTTAACTTTTTCTGACTAAGTGCTCAATGAGATAGTCCTTGAAAAGGGAAAAAAGTTTCTTGGCCAGAAAGCAAATAAAAAGGAGAAGCAAGAGCTTAAAGGAAAAAATGAAAGAAAATAGGGAAAACCAGCAGAAATATCACAATGCTGGGAAAAATGGAAATAACAAAGAATGTGCCTGACCCAAACTCCTTGAGCTCTTTGAGAAGCATTTCTTGGCATCCACACTGAAAATAAGCAAAATAATTCCATGGGAATGGTCTCCGAGTTTAAATAAACAAAGCAGGTGACAAATAAGAGAAAGGGGTGGAATATTGATACTACCTAATGAAGATGATGTAGGCTAGTGGTGGGTTTTACTGTATTAATGTGTTGTGATTCCCAGTGTAACAATATCTGGGTATCTTTCTGAGGGTTCTCATAGTATTTCTGTGCAGAAGAACTGTCTAGCTGTCCATTCATTCCTGTAAGTCCTCCTCATTTATAGCAGTTAACTGTTCACATGTTTTAAGAGCAAAACTGGTGTTGCTTATAGAAAAAAAAAAAAAAAAAAAGCCAGTGTTTCTGTAAATGGTTGTTGAACCCTCCAGCTGTGCTTTAAAGAGCAGCCTGGGTAGGTGTGTAGAGACATAGGTTGTCTCTACAATCCCTGTGTCTCTTTTTATTTCCTGCTATCTTTATTATAGGAGGAGCAAAGGCTGCCCATCTGATTCACTTTCTGGTGGGACTAAGGAGTCTTTTTCAGGTGGTCCCTGTCCTGGTTGAGAGACTGACCCCTTGCTAGGAATCCTGCCCATCCTTTGCTCTACTCTCCTGCCAGCAAAGCATCAAAACATCTTCTAAAGGTGCTGCATTATGTATATTTTTGCAAGTGTATTTTGGCATCTTGTGATTTTTAATTAAATTTCAACTAAGAGTTAAAACATTTTTCTTGTTGAAATTTTGGAAACAAGATTAAAGAACGTCTATTTCCCTTATTGGGAAGACTCAGTCTCTCCCACCATCCTTCCTTTACTCTAGTATCTGAAAAGAAAATACCAATTTACTTGCTTAGGGATAAATATAACTTGGACAATATGTTGTCAGCATGGGCATAGCTTTACTTTTATCCATGCATCTCTGTAGCAGGTCAGTACAGATTGGTTTCCTACAGAAGCCTGAGAGATTCAAGTTAATTGGATCATTCATGCAATTGGTTCTTCTCTCTTGATAAAGCTGCCTCTGAATACGTTAATGGCATTCATTGAGGGCAAAGCTAAAAAATCTATGAGGTGTGACATATGTTGATGAATGTCTCAAAACTCTTCTATGTTAACATTCGAAAGTGTGTTTTCACCCAGCACAATGTTTATACACAGCTTGTTTCTTGGTATCTGGAATAATGATTATTATTTATATTATTTCCAAAAATAGCAAAAAAAGGAAAAGTAGCAAGAAGGAGAAGAGTTTGTGGATACAGTTTATGAAAGGAGTAATCAGAATAAATTGGCAACATTATGAAAGCCTCATTACTTGGGATTCTTAAAACTAGATTAGCTAAAACCATGAAAACTATTCCAGTTTGAAACGATTCTTCCCTAGTAGAGAGATGAACTAGTTGACCTAAGATGCTGTTTTGATCTCTGACTTCCATAGTTCTATAAAAATATCATGTCAACTCATTTATGTTTTCTGTTCCTGATGAGTGTAGCTGCTCTCCTTCAGCCACAGGAAACCTAAATCAGCTGGTTTTCCTAACCGTTTAATTAACTATCATGGAACTTGGAGACAAACCAATGCCAGCTGATATGAAGGGTAGAAAGTGTGGCAAGGAAAAGAGGAAGATTAGCTATTTAAATGACAATAGAGAACGACAAAGAGGGATGCTGACAGGACTATGACTTGATTAAGATGGAGCTTTTCATTAATTTTCGTAGAGCAACTCTAATTGTTACAAAAACTATATTCAGCAGTTTTCCATCATTTTAATTCCATTTCAAGTGAGTTTAATTTAATTTGCCCAATGACTAATTTTTGGCCTTGAACAAGTTAATGAGTAGTCTGGTTTTTCCAAAGGGAAAAGTGGTTCTAGCCCCTGAGACATGGACTGACATTCATTTTTATGTTTGAAAGCCTCTGCACATATGTTCCATGTATAATTTCATACTTTTCTACAGATTTACTTCTAAAAACTCTGTCTGTCTCTTTAGCCCAAGATTATTGTCTGTCTCTTTAGCCCAAGATTATTGGAAAGCATAATATCAACTTTGCATTATAGCTTCCTATTGGTGTTCATCGTTTCCCCAGTCAAGACTTGCAGAAATAGCAGCAACTACAAAATTCTCTGTGATGCATAAGTAAATGTCAGACAATGTCACATTCTAAAATTGCTCCACGAAGTGCCAATATGAACCTTGTTAACTAAGCTCGAACCACTAAGTTAAATTTGCACATATTCAGACCTCTATTGGTAAGTGCTCAGAGTTAATCTGAGAATAATAGAGCTTTGTGGAAAAGCGTCTCTGAGGGATTAGGGCCACTTGTTCCTGAGGCTGGTCTCTATTCTAAACCTTATTTTGACAAACAGACAGAAGTGGACAACTTCCATGGATTGCACTAAGCCTTGAACTACTGCATAGGGAGAAGTATGCTTTCTCACTGCACTCCCCCCACCACCCCCACCGAATGAAACAAATTTGAAGAAAAAGAAGATGATTTACCCTTTGCAGAAAGCCAACACTTTGCTTGGCTGACAAAAAATGCATGTTCTTTTTCCAATTTCCTTTGCTAACCTGCCCCACCTGGTTATCTCCATCTGAATACGAATTAGCTGCAGGAAGAGGAGGAGAATCCCTTTCCTCATCCCAAAAGTGGCAGACTTCTGATATTTTTTTCATGTTATGCAGAATACCTCAGTAAGGTTATACTAGAAACTGGGCTCTACCTCTCTGATGCTTCCTGTGAATAAGACAGCTGGAGGAACTGAAGGTACACTGGGTTTTGCCATTGTAATTTCAGTGCAAATGGATCATCTCATTTTTACTTGCAGTGAAGAAATTTTCTACAGTTTTATATTCCAAGTTAACGTGAATGTTGGGTAGAGAATAGGCTCCTAGATAAATATACTTTCTCTATATTTAGAAGGCATTTCCATAAGAAAATTAAAAATATCTGTAACATTTTAGCATAGTGTTTTGGAAGTATTCTTTCACGGAGTATAGACCTAAAAATTGGTTGCCATAAATGTCTGGTAATGAGAGTTTGAACTGTTTGTTCTGATAGGTCACTTCATTTGTATTGTATTGATTCCATATGTGGATTGGAGGAGCACATGCAAGGAAAATAACTTTAATGAGCAAAGGCCCTGAATCTCTGAGGAAGGATAGCAAGTAAAGCAGGTTTGGGAAAGCTAGCTTGCTTTTTGTTTTGTATGAGAGGAAATCAAAATTAGGTGATATAAAGAGTTACTGGGTGACTAACATTTACATGAAATTGGATTCCCTTATATTATATTATATAATATATATATAATATCCCCTTATATTCCTTGCATATAGCAAGTAACCACACATGCATGTGCAGCTGTAATTTTGCTATGTATGGGCTTATCTTTGTCTGGATTTTGCTGGAGGATCCTGGGAACTATATTATGAAGAGATGCTAATCGTCATTGTTCCCCTCACCAAGAATATACTGGGATCATTACTACATTTGGTGGGCTGCAGTTCTCTTTCGTGGCTGTGGACACAATTTTCTTGCCTCTCTGCTGGCTTCTGTGAGTGAGTCATCAGCCTCTTAGCCTGGCTCATTTCCTCACTCCACTCAGGACAGGATTAACTTTATGGTGGTACGTAGTGCTTTTCCAGGACCAGACCCACAGTCACAATGCAATGAATTTTGGGGGTGAATTTTGGCTTAGTGTGTAAGCATGGCTTATTTTGGCTTATTTGGCTTATTTTGGCTGGGTGTAAGCATGGTGAACTCCAAGAACTGAGCACACAGGTGGTTTGGGCTTCAAGGCATCTGCAGGAACTCAGGAGACATTAACAGTGGGTTGGGATCTCCCACTTTTCAAGTCTTCCCAAACCCTCCCTGCCCATAAAGAGGACATAAGGTATTGCCCACATTAAGGACATTCGTGACCCATAGCTGCAGGAGCTGAGGCAGTTTCCTTGCAAAGCTGTGAGGGTTTGCAGCATGGAAAGAAGTGTCCCTGGCACTAAAAGCAGCCTTGCGTCTACCAGGTAATATTTCTCATTTGCCATGTCGACTCTCTTTGTGAGGGTGCCCGTGTGAACAGGGCTTTAACAGTGGCATGTCTGCAGAAAGCAACTGAAACAAAGAAAATGCCTATTAAAGCTCTAGTAAATCCCCAGACAAACAGTATGGGCTTGTTTCAGGAGTAATTTCCAGGTGCTTCTTTTCTTTCCTTTGAAATTTTGAAACGGTCATTTTGGTCAGGCAGAGTGAAGAAAATAAACAGGTAACACACTGTAGAGTTCTTGCCTGGGAAGAGAACGCGCTGCCAGTTTTTGGCTGCTCTTCTCACCTTCTTAAAGCTGCAAATTACACCTCATTTTGCAATCTCTGCCGTGATGTGGAAGAGATATTAGACATCGCTGCTCAGAAAAGGCTGGGATTAAAGTGGCCTCTGCCTGCACCTCTCTGCCTACAGCATTTTAAGGCGTCTCAGAGAAAAACATGGTGGGTATTATTTAGTCTCATTTTCTCAAGGCCACTTAAACACTGTTTTGAAGGGCAGTGGTGGACACAACGACACCCAGAATCCTATTTTAAGATGTCCATTAGTGCCCTGGAATGTGTGGAGAGAGCAACGCCTGGATTCCCTGACAGCCTGGTCTTCCCAGCTGCCTGAGGCACATCTCAGCTCCCACCTTGCCTGCTGGTGAGCACCCCAAATAATCCTCTGAGCTCAGGCATCACAGCAGGTGGACTGAAATGCAGCAGCAGGAACAGGATTCCCAAATGGCTGCACTCAGATTAAGATTCTTTTTAGAAATGACAGTAAATGGAGCCTCTCAGGCACCTGCAATTTACTTGGTGCTGATGGGGAGCAGAGGGGGCACCTAGGTGAGTGTGACACTGACACATCACCAGCTACTTGTTTTTAATATTTTCTGCTGTGCTGAAATCACTTTCTTCTGGAAAGCTACTTGAATGAATTGATTTACTTGTATGGAACAGAGCATAATTGCTTACAGCACATAATGTGCACTCAGATAGATAAAACAAGCGATATAACCCAATGGGTGACTTAATGTGATGTCCAAGTCATGCATTTGGACACTCAAATTGGCACTTAGGTGCATAAAATTGACATTTACGTGTCTAAGTGGCAATTTGGAGGATCCAGATTAGGGATTAAGTTTCCCATGTTTGAAAACTGAAACCCTGTGTCTTTGCACATTGTTATCTGCTGGCTACACAGCTTCAGTAAGCGCAAGCAGAGTGCTAGGGGATTAAATGAATGAACACATGCAAAGTTGTACGTTATTACACCAAATGATGCAATTCTTGTTTGTGATCTTGAGTAGCTGGATGAAGAGAATACCCACTGGCTTGTTTTAATGCAAATATTTTAGGCACCTCAAATATAAGCTAAATATAGCTAACTGGGGAATGTTGTGACTAAAGTAGACGTGGAAAAATGGTGTTTGCGTGGGTGTGCCTTCTACACTGCCTATATTTAGCAAGTTGAAATGCTGCTTCTGTGTTCGAGTAAAAAAAGTAGTGATACAGCTCTGTTCACAGCACTGAAAAATGTGTTTCTGAGAGGAGGCAAAGGACACCTTCTTCTCATTATGGGACTGATAGATATGATCAGCATTGTTAAGCCTCCTTATTGTACCCGAACAGTAAATTCTCAGTTTTATGGCTGTCGTGTGAAGATCAGGCTCTACATCGCAACGTGACTCTCCACCCACCGTCACCAGCATCAGGCCAGGGGGTTATTTACAGTGTTTGCAAGTAAGCAGAGGAAAGCATGGTTAAGATTAGGAATATGTTTGATAAGGACGAGAAAGTAAGTGAGAGAGCGGCAGGCAGAGGCTCACCCATGGATTAATGCCCTTAAATTAAATGATAAAATATGCCTGGAATAAAAAGAATTCTCACTGGGAACTTCTCCAAGCACAAGCCCATATGTTACTGGCTAATCATTTCACACCTTCGTCTGCCAGAGTAATTAGACAAAAGTGAAGCAGTACTCTGCTTATTTTTCTTGCTACTGTTTCATAATAGCAGCTAAGAAATGATCGGTTATTTTAAGATCATCCCAAATATAAGGACCCACTGGGAGTAGCTCTTTGGTACTCTGGCAATTGGTTTACTCACCAGTTACAAACAACACAATGCTTTTTGTTATGGGTGTTTTGTTTGTTCTTCAATAGGAAAGAAAAGTGTATACAGATATATACCTGTAATTGAATTTAGGTCCTGTTGCAAATGCAAGAGTTGATTTTTGCTGTGTCACATGGACTCTAAGTCAGCGTAATTTCACCAAACCTACACCAGTGTAAAACTGGAGCAGAGAATCAAATCCAAAATGCTTATTGACAATTGAATAGAAAATGTTAGGTATACTCTTGGCATGAGCCAGGAGCTTCAACCAGTACATTCTTGCCTACAGGCATGGATCCAACCAGCAGCTATACTTCTATTGCTGCGTTGGGCTTAGCAAAACAGGTGAAGTCTGTAGACTGAAGAGCACAAAACAATCATGGGCCCGTCCCTTTCAGAGAACGGATACGGCTTATATTTTCACTCCCAAGCACACAGATTCTTTTAACCTTTTTTTTTTTTTTAAGATGAAAGAAAACTGTTCCTCGTTTATATCAGAAGTTAAAAGAAAATCCTTTAAAAGTTTAGAAAGAATACAAAGGATTTTCTGGTTTTGTCCAAAACACTCTCTGTGGAAGCCTAAGACAGACTGAGATATCTCTTTAGTGCATCTAAGTCCAAGACAGCCCTGAGCAGTTCAAACTGGCTTCTCGACTCTAGTTCATTACACAGTTGATGGTGAGGAGGGATTGCATTCACCTCACAGAGACCTCTCCCCGGCTGAGTTCCACCACCCGCCTCCCCACTCCTTGTGTCAATCCTGAAAGGTTAGGGTTAAATAGGCAGTCTCCATCCTTCATCACTGTCTTAAGCATAGGTGTCACATAAACCCAGAGTCTGTCTTAGGTGCCATTGTCTGACTAATTCAGAAATGTATATACCTTCATTTTCTTCTTTCTCTTATGTCCTTTTAATACCAACTTCCCTCACCAAACAGTGGCACCCAAGTGGATACACGACAGAGACACACAGTGAACCAAAAAGCAAAACACTCCACAGACCTGCTCTGGAGAAGGCCAGAGGCACTTTCCTCCTCAGTATGGAAAGGGAAACAGGCTGACATGTCTTTGATGACAAAACAACTCCTTGAAGACAGAATTAACAGTCAAATAAGGAGTAGGCTCCATAGATGGCAATGGCATGCTTGGCTTTATCCTGGATAAAGTTAACACTTTGAGCTGAATGCGTAAATGCAAGAAACAGCACAGCTGCACCCTCAAGGGAGTATGAGGGTAGAAAGTAGGGAAAAAAGATGAACTGCAACTGATACATAATGGGGAAGCTTCGGAGCGGGAGATTTGGCAGCCGAGAGCTGACATAGTTCTGCTGTGAGGTCACATGAGGAAGGATTATGGCATCTGCACATATGAGCCCATCAAACCATTTAATCACATATGGGATGAAAAAAAAAAAAGGTGTAAAATTAGCAATGTGTTGCATGCTTAATTTGTATTGTCTGGAAATCTTAAAAGAAAAGAGAGAACCTCCCCCCCAGGAAAATATTGATCATCATCTGATTTCTGGAGCTGGAACGTCCTAATTCACAAAAGCCCACAGTTTATGCCTACGTTTAAACTCTTGTTCTAGTTACAGTAAAGTTGGTGCATTAGTGCTTCATCTTACGTTGCAAGCAAGAGGAATCTGAGCAAGCTGAACACGTGTCAATTGTTCTGAATCCTTGAAAGAGTCTGCTAGAAAGTTGAAACTGAGTATATGTTCATTAGCATCCAGGAACAATAACAGTAATGAAAAACTATAACTTGTTGGGGGGGAAAAAAAGAGCAACAATTGCAAAACAAAACGTTATTTGATTACCTCATTTGCAAACAATAAATGTCAACACCATCCTAAACCCTTGTCAAAGGCTCCTTAGAGAATGCAAATGTAGCCTTTATCTTCCCTTGCCCTTTATTAAAACAACTATATAGGCTTTGCTGATAAACAAGACAATTAAATGTAAATGATGTCATCCTCTGGCATTCATTCACTTTAATGAGTCTAGCCAATCACCCAGTGTAAATAGTAATAGCTGGAAAGCAGTAATATTCAAAATCATATTAGCAGACAACAAAGAGAAAATGGTGACCTTTGTGTTTAACTAATGGTGCAGCCTCAGCGTGCTGTGGGCAGCAATCCAGCCAACTGCCCTTGTCATTTTTAAAAGTTCTGATTAAATTTAAGCATGAGTGTTTATTGTACAAGCCCTAATGAGGTGACCATTTGTGGTGGTAGGTGATGGGTTTAGAGGTGAACAAGTAGCTTGCTCAGAAAGAAGCAACCCAGGAAGGCAAAACTGCTTCACACTAAATCAGTTTGCCCTCATCTCTGTTCCTTTTCCCTGCCTGTGATGGATTTGCTCTCTTACAAGTGCCATAAAAGGACATGTTCAATCTTGGGCCATTTTCTGCTGAATAGTTAGTCACAGTGGAAGTCAATACCCCTCCTCTTTTCCTTAAGCTGCCTCTCCCCTCCCCAGGCATTCTTATCTCCTTAGTACATTTTCCCCGTGCATTTCCAGACTTTTATTTTTAATATGGAAATAAGGCACTGACTTCTCACCTTGCTATTCCTGTAAATGACTTTACCCCATAGAGCATCCAGCTCTGAGTTTTTTTCAGTATCTGATGGGGGATACATGGGTTCTTATGATACTCAGTAAAGAATGCTTAGTGTTTAACAAAAATCAGACAAATTCAGCACTTCCATCTTTGCCCTACACCTACAAAATAAAAAACAAAGACCCTTAACAAATGAGTCACTGAGAGAAATTAAATGTTGCTTCTTGTGATTTTTCTCTATATGTTTAGTGCATGTTACTCACCCTGTCCCACCACTGGATGTGCAGAGCATCTTCAAAGAGCGAATAACCACTGGGTCTAAATGGAGATGTTCCATACAAAAACACTTACAGCTTTTAAGAAACCAGTTCCGGTGACAAGAACACTGCAAAGAAATTTTCCTTTGAAGCAATTGCATGTAACTTTGCAGAGGATATTGCAACAGGAAAGGAAGAATCATTTACTGTACACTTAGTTGAAATGAATGGTCAGCATCTTTGTCGGGGCTAAAAACACAGCTGGTAAAGACAACAAAGTTACACTGATTGAATGAGCTGAGGGTTGGGATCTCTGTTTTCAGTCTGACTTCAGAATTTGAAGATGAGAGCTCTTGCTTTGTCTTTTTTGCCATTGAATAGCTTTATACTGCTGTATGGTGTGACAAAACTTCATCCACTTAGTGGTGGCACTGAAAATTACGTGGGAGTTTGATGGCAATTTATTCTCACACACATATGCACACGAAGTGCATGTTAGCTGGCACTCCATGGCATTTAAGTGCTTTTGCTTAGGACTGCGAGTAGGGGAAGAATGGGTCAGTGGTCTTTAGGGTCACACACATTTGGTTCTCTGCTGTGACTCAGACTTCAGTGTGGCCTTAGACACATTAATTCACCATTCTGGCCTTTGTCTTAGTTTGTGGTGTGATGAGGACTGCTTTTATGACTGGTCAGCACTCAGGTAAGGGGCTGAGCGGTACCGCTGGTGCATAGGTACCAGCTTCTGTGCTTGTTTCCTTCCTTGGCAGGAAAGAGGAGACTTATAAAAGAGAGTAGGTACTGAAAGGAGTTTGCGGTGCTGTGGCTTCTTCAATGCTAGAGAAGCATCAAGACTTTAGGAGAAAATTACTCGCCCTGAAATAGTCCTCTGGTCACGTGAATGTCGGGGTGAGGATGGGGATACCAGGCTCTGACATGAGGACTGAGTTAGGAAACACATTCCCTCAGCCAGAGATTTGAATTTGATTTTTTTTTTTTTTTTTTTTTTCTTCCTGACATGTGTGCTGTGTAGATACAGAAAAAAGCACGTAATTTATTGCATGCATGAGAGTTGATTATCCAATTCAAAATTCCTTGCAATTGCTATCGGGCTGTGCTCAGCCTGTCTACAGCAGGTGCCTTACTTAGTTATCTATGTTGAAGAGGGAGAAAGGGGAGAAATTCATACTGCCACTGCCCAGGGCTGTCAGAACTCAGCCTTCTTCACACTTCTTACAGTAGTGGGGCTACCTAATTTAAGTATATAGCCTATATACATTATATATACATATGCATTTATACATACATATGTGTGCACATATATAAATATAGATGCATACACTTAAACAAAATAGGAATATACATATCTAGATATATACATTTCCATCTAAAAAATTTTGAGACTTGGGTACCATACCTGTCAAGAGACACTTGTTATTACTGAAGAAACCCCAACCTTATCCCAGGTGTGTGATAACATTAAGCCTTGATTCACAGCAGATTCACACCCCTGAGGGGCAGAGACTGATGCCAATGTGCGCGAGTCCTCCATTATAATTGCTGAGTGTGCCATGAGGATCAGGCCTAAATCTTTCTAAAGGTAAATAGTGGATAAATGTGAAGCCTGGAACTGTCTTTTAAGTCTTTTCATCTCTAGAATAATCATCTCTTCCAGACACAGGACTCTGGGTAGAGTTTGCAATCGTTCCCTTGTAGCCGTTGATCTGTTTCGCTATTTTACAGCAAGTAAATTTTCTTCTCAGTGGGTGAACTGCATGACAAACCATAGGCAAACTTCTGAAAAACTGCAAACACTTACACTTTACTGCAAATGTAACCATAACAATTCAAAGTACTAATTTTCTACCTCATATAATATGTGTAAGTATGCCTTAGCAACACTCACGGGAAACATAATTTAACAGTGCCTCTATCTTCCTTACCTCGAGATGGGAAATTTCTGTCATATACTTAACAGAAGGCCGGCTGTCTGAGCTTCCCATGTGCTTATCTGCACGGATTTTTCAGGAACATCTTGAGGGGCTGTTTGTTTTTCTTTAACCCTTCACTAGCTATGCAGCAGCTTCACTCAGCTAATGAAAATATGATATCTTGGCTCCCAATCTCTCCCTGGGTTAAAAAGAATGAGAGGAATGAGAAAATATGAGCTATAAACTTCACAGCAGAAGATCTAAAAATGAGGTCTTTATTAATAGCTGTCTGCTGCATGGCTTATCCCATGTCAGGGACCACTCAGCACACCACGAAGAGCTGGCAGCTGGGTGGCTGTTTCAGTGTTCTAGCTAGCATTTGTATTATTCACGTTTGTATGGTACATAATGCCAGGTTCATACGTTCACACATATAGGAACATAAAGACTCTACCCTAAGAAGCCTTTGTTTTTAAAATCAGAGAAATATGAAGCATAAGAAAAGGGAATTATTTCTATTGTATTTTATAACTGACTATGTAAAACACAGATATTAAAGACTAGTGCCATATAGGAGTGACGTTGATTTTTACCATTAAAATCACTAGCAGGTCTTGAATGAGTTCTTTTATGAGTTAATTTGGATTCAAAAGAAAGACTAAAACTCAATGGCCTGATTTTGTCTCACTCAACCAGTGAAGTCGGCATTATAACACACCAAATTTTCATCATCCTGAGTCCAACAGTTGATGTCCTAGTTCTGCACAGACAACAGTACTCAGGAAAGGCAAAGTCTGTGGGAAAAGACTTTTAAAGTCGAGTAAGAGGCATTTTAAGATACGATCCAGAGGAGCAGGCAATCTGGGAAATCGGTAAGTCAAAGGTCTGCCTAGTCTAAACTCCCGTCTCTTATCAGTGAACCGTAGCAGATGCTTAGAAAAGTATGTAAGAATGAAGCAAGTGGCTTGTTCCCCATGCAGCACTACCATTGGGATCAGAGATTGTTTCTCTTTGCTCAGTACCTCCTAATTGATTTAATTCTATGAACTTGTCTTCCTGAGTTTTAGATCCATACAAACTTTTGTCAGCTACAGCAGCCTGTGTCGATGAATGTCATGGTCTATTCCATGGGTGACAAAGGACTTCCATCTGTCTGTACTGTGCTTGTCTGTGTGGTAATTTCATTAGTTATTGGTTTTTTCCCTACTCATCTTCTCCTTACCTATTATGAGCTTTCAGGTGTCTTTACTAGCCAGTAGAAAATGTCTGAAATCCAATGTTTGTCCAGGAGTTGGATGTCTACAGCTAGGCATGAATTCAATATCAATGTAAAGCTGGGATGTATAACCCAGACCTTTCCTCATTTAGGCGTCAAGTTGGTTGTTTTTGGTGAATGGCTGGCTCTTCTTTTAAAGCACTGCCAGAGAAAGCAGAGGTGATGTTTAACTCTTATGTTAAAGCCTGCTGCTACAGGAGTTGCCAGAAAGCAAGACACACATTTTTTTGTCTTCTTCAGCCATATGGGATCTTTGTATTTTTCAGGCATTTTTTGAATATGGGATTCAAATCTACTTCTCCTGTCTTGATGAGGTGCCCAAAACACCACACTGTAAGTAGCTGTGACAATAATCAAGCCTTTCTTCTTACTAATAGAGCTGTGAGAGAGAGGAGGAAGGGGAGCAGTTTTGTCCTGCATTCTGCTGACGGTGACTTAGTGCACAGCATGCAGTTAAGGAGTAAGTGAGGAACAAACTAAGACCGGGGCATGCAGTTGGGAGGTTGGACTTGGTCTTTGCTCCAGTGACGTGCATGTATTTCCCCCAGAATAGGTCTTTGGAGCAGGCACCAGGGAAGTTAAAGGTGAGTAAGTCTCTGCATGGGGCAGGGGCTAGGCAGAAATTTTGAGAACTGTCCTTTTTGACAGCTAAATCTTACTGAAGTTTTGCTAAGAGCACTGAAGTCTCATTGTAGACCAGAGCCTGAATCTTGGGGTATGTCATTGCCTGATCACTGCTGTTCACTTGCCAGGGAAACCCTAGCTCAGCCAGTCATGTCATGGTGACAAGAGGATGGGGTCAGGCTCTTCTTAGTGGTGCCTGGTGACAGGACAAGGGGCAATGCACACAAGCTGGAACACAGGAAATTCTGCCCGAACATGTGAAAAAGCTTCTTTACTTTGAGGGTGACAGAGCACTGGAACAGGCTGCCCAGAGAAGTTGTGGAGTCTCCTTCTCTGGAGATACTCAAAACCCACCTGGATGTGTTCCTGTCCAGCTTGCTCTAGGTGGACCTGCTTTGGCAGGGGGGTTGGACTAGAAGGTCTCCAGAGGTCCCTTCCAACCCCTACAGTTCTGTGATTCTGTGACTCAGAGGTGGCAGGATACAACCATGGGAGGGCACCTTTTGTGGTGGTGGGTGCTCATACTGAACCAGCCAGCCACCAGCTTTCCACTGGAGGAGACTTCATCTTTGTGATCAGAGCTAGCGATCAAGATGCAAAAATTCCTAACTGTAATCCCTTAGCATGTGAGCTGCTGGGGTAGTATTGCAACCTTTGCAAGAGGAAGGGCTTCACAATACATTAACTAATATAAGAAGTTTTGACCTTCATTAATTACACTTGTAATCCCCCTAACACTCATCAGGAAGTGCATTCCAGCATTTGGTTTTCCTGCATATACTTTGCTGGTAAAAGTGCACTTTTTATGGGCATGAACTGTTTCTCAGACATATATTTGGGCATAAATCCAGTCTCCCCTTCCGATAAAATTTAAGATTAAAAAAAATATCCAAAGTCAAGGCAAGACAAATTGGAAATCTTACAAATGTGCTTAACCTGAAATTGTGTCCCCAAACACGGATATGACTCATTGAAACATTTCACATGAATGGTTTCAAGATACCTCACCTGATTTTCTAACTAATCTTTTTGAGGTTTTTTTTTTCCTTAAAAATGAACTTACATTTGAAAATGCAGCCATTTAAAGTGAGACTTTGAAAGAAAAAAGAACCCTTTGTTTTCCAAATTCCTAATGGACATCTCCTCTCCCTCTGTCTTTATTCCCCACGATTCCCTCTACTCCAGTAATTAGAAACAGAAATTTCATCGCAAAGCCTCCATTAAAAAACTTTATCTCTCCTAAGTAGTTGAACTGGATGACATTTTTGCTGTGTCTAGAGTTGCCCTCAAGGAAATGTAGTTGCTCAGACGTTCAGTTCAAGCCAAGAACATTTTTGACACCCACAAGGAGTCTGCCAAGTGACTGTGAGCATCGTGCATTGGAGTGCCATTCCAGCCGTAGGAAAACCTAAACCACATGAGCGGCTTGAACCATGATTTCCTCCTGTCTGAGCAAAAAAGATGTTCATGTATGTATCACGGCACTTCAGGTTTAACTGAACTGCGTACAAGATGGCAAAATCTGGGAGGCTGAAGAGAGAAGCTAATTCACTACTGAGCAATGTCAAGCAAATACTCACCACAACATCGGATGCACAATAAAGCTGAAAACCTTCTGTGCTTTAGCAAACCCAAGGAACCTCTCATTTGAATGAGACACAGCTCAGGCATTAGTCAGACAGGAGATGAGACGCAGTCCTATAAAATAACCACATTAGTATGAAAAATGAGACATAAAGCAAACTGTCCCCATATGTTGCTATCCATATCTCAGAAAGATTTTTCTTGAAGTTTTACTGTAATGATCATCAAGGGAGTTTACATGCCCTGGCCTGGAATTGATATTAATCTAGAGAGGAGGAAAGGGGGACAAACTCAGACAAAGAAATATCCAGGAAATAGGGACAGATGGGAGATAGCTGAGACAAAAATTATTGGCAGGGGAAATGGCAAATGCTTTCCACTGAACTGCATTTGAGTACTGAGCATGGTGTTCTCCTCATAAACACAAGGAAAACCGCTTGGGGTCCTGCCACCAAACACTGCTTACATGCAACGCAGTTGTCGATCCTGCTGCATTACTGATTACTCGCAACAGCTTTTTAATGTAGTTTGAGGGATACAGTATATGTATCATTTCTTTATTACAGTCTTTCAATCATCATCATGATACAAAGAAAAAACCCATTGTTTGGAGCAGATGCACTCTTTTATTTGCTAATATGTTCTTGGTTGACACTAATTTGCCACAGCAAAATTTAGCATCCGTCTTCAAAATGCTGCTCACTAATGCCATTCCAAAAACCAATGGGTATGCAATAAACAGCATCAAACAACCCATAATAAAGCAGTTTTACTACAGATGTTCATTATGCACATGAGTCTCTGTAGCAGCCTGTGTATTTTGGAGAAATGTTTGAAATTAGTTTGGAAAAGCAGTAATTAAAATTAGTTATTTCTCATAAAATTCAGTAAGATCAGAACCAGAGACATGTCTCAGTGCTCCGTTCCCAGGAGTGATTCCCCTCTTCCCATCCTTCAAAGCATGTTTACTAATTTTGCTGTAGACTTGGATATCATATCCAAAGCTACTCTGGATTCCAAAAGACATCATGCTGGTGAGTAGCAAATATTTGGACTTTAGAGACTCGGCACTGTTCTCATTAATACTTTTGAACACGCTCCTGATTGCCATTTTCCCTAAGAGCCCATTGGATACGTGCAATGGATGCATTGCTTGCTGGATTAATTGTCCTGAGCTCATGGCCTGCCTTTTGTACCCTGATTTCCTTGCAGTTGCTATGGAAAGCATTTGTCACGTGCTGTGCCTCTCCCCAGTGACTGGATATATAAGTGGCTTCCGATGACATGAATTGACTTGCACTCAGACCCTTACCATGTGAACACGACTGAATCCACCATGTGATGAGGCTTAATTTTAAATTTTTTAATACAGTTTTTGAATTTCCATTTTAATGTATGTGTTCAGCTGCGTGAATAGATGAAGGTCTCCTATCCAAAGTGCAAAGGTACCAAGCTGTCTTCTGGAAAGCTGCATGGCTTGGCTAAAAGAGTGAAGATCATGGTCTAACTGTTCTCAGCACCTCTGTGCTCAGGTCACTACTTGTAGCACTCATCAACGGAAGAAAATAGTATTTTTTATGAAATGATGAAAGGTTTTTTTCAGCATTTGGCCCTTTGTCACACCAAATGACAGAAAATTTCATTGTGCTAAGGGAAAATAGAAATTATTAGTTAGATTTTTTCCCCAGGTTTTTTTCCTTTAATTTTAATTTTTGGCATAAATTTAGGTTGAATGTTATTTTAATGAAACTGGTTTTGTTTTCTGCTTTTTCCCCATGCCTTGTCTGAATGCAGTGAATTTTTGCAGTGAATTCTTCTCTAGTAGTATGTCTAGCAGTTTAATGTGTGTGGTCCTTTGTTCTTGATTTGCTCATATTGGATGAGCAAGCATTCGATATTCAGACAAAGCAAGCAGAGCATTAATCACCTCCTGTGGTATGTGGACCCTGACAGGCTCTTAGGTACCCTGAGCAAAGGAGAAATGTGTCAGAACAAAAGTGTCCAAGCAAACACTGCTGAATTTGGGAAAAATTTAGGTCTTAAATGTCAACTTTTTTTATCTCTTGGACCCATTTTGAAGGAGTCTGCGAGAAAAAGCTGGAATCCCCATCTCTTAGTGAGAGTAGAGTGTCAGGAATAAGTTGCCTTCCTTCACACAGCACAGGGACTACAGAAGGAAACAGTGAGAAGATGGTATCAATCAGAGTTGAAGGTAACCACAAAATAGCTGCGGAATGCGTTCCCGACATTGCCTGTGAGTTTTACATGCAGATGTGGCATTCATTAATTCCCAATGACATCAGTCTGTGTGTTGCAATATCAGGACATGAGGCATGATTGATTAATTTGCAGCTCTGACTCCATTTCCTGACCTAATAATTCCCTGCTCTCCAATGCAGAATATGAAGGCTCAAACAAAAGAAAAAAAAGGGAAAATGAGATCCCCTTATTTCGTTCTTTTGAATAGGAAGATAAATGAGCTCCCTATTGAATAAGGCAGAGATTTGCTGAAAAGTGCTAACTATATTTGGGAGTAGAGTGTGAATTTATATCCATGAAAAAAGACATTTCTCTGAGTCACTGATATGTGGCAAGAGAAACATTATGTGCAATTAAATCTCATGTTAAAAACTGGTTTTGGAGTATCTCCATTCCCTTACAAGGCAGTTTAGCTTCTGAAATGACCTTGTTTCTGAAACCTGTGCCTGAACCCTCAACCCATAAAGGCAACTTAATAAACCTTCCAGACCTGAAATGAACATTTTGATGACACTATGAATACAGTATATGCTAAAGATCTTCTATTCCATTTTCTATAACCATAAACAGATACGCTTTAATGGTCTGATGCCTTTACCTTAAAAAATTCCAATTTAGTTCCCTAGAGCTATAATAATAAAAACTGCTGACATTCTGTTTTTATTTTTTAGAGTAAGAAGAACCTGTCTTTTAAGGGCTTTTCTGTATCTGTGGAGTGGTGAGATCGAGCTAGGTCTTAGACTCGGGCATCTTTGTTAAGAAGAAAGGCACCTGAGAGAGATGTGACATGGACTTTTAAACTTGACACAGGTGACAGCAAGTCTTTCAACACATGAAGCCTATTCTTTTTTTTTTGGTCTTGAAAATAGCTTTGTAAATGTCAGAGCTTAAAATTAATTTGGTTCATCTTTGCCTTTTTTCAGCAGTATTTCTGTCATTCTGAGTTTGAAGAGAGGAGCCATCCATTTCTGTCAGAACAAACTCACCGTGCAGGCAGGGAATCCCTTTTTACCAGGTTTGCTGGCCCTGCTTCTGGCTTTGCTGGGTTACAGAAGTTCAGGTTCTGGTTTTTGAAAATGCCTAGATGTCAGACAGAGAGAATAAGGCCTTAAAATTTGGGTTTTTAAACTTAAATGCACATAAAATGCAAATGGCGGTTACTAGGTTGCATTATGCCTAAGAGGGAAAATATTTGTTGCTGCAGAGACTATGTCCCTCTCCTGTGGCACGCCATAAAATGTCTTACGTATTTGAACTCTAATCTGAAATGGCAATACAGAGTTAGACGTGGATGCAGCATTTTGCTGCCTATTACAGTAAGTGTTGACATTGTATTGAAAGCACATTTCTTATATTGATCTGACAGAATTCAATCTTCAGATAGCTCAGAGCAACCAGCATGGGGTTATTCAGTATCTGCACAAACCATATTCTAATAGTTTTCAGTAGGAATGATCATGGCAATCTTTCATGGGCCTGCATTTTTCTATTTTTGCTGATTCTTCTTTTTTTAGTATCTCCTCAAGTGTTCAAACTACGTTCTTAAAGCCCTTGCAGATTTTAATCTCTTTACAAAAGATATAATCCCATTCCTTTTTCTTTTTTTTTTTTTCCTACCAGGAACAGTTATTGATGTTGAAAGTTGTTTTTTCTCCCTTTATACAGGATCACAGGAACAGGCACTGCGCACAGCCCAGCTCTGTGTCCTGTATTACACAGTGTCCAAAAGCAAGCAGATACCTAATGAGGAACGTAAGACTGAAGCAAGTAACTAATGACACTCCTCTAGAATATCCTCCCAGTGGTCTGTGGCCAAGGGCCTCCTCAAGGCAGAGGGGATTTAGCTAATAACACAAAACAGGTTCTTCCATTGATTTGTCCTGTTGCATCTTGAACCCAGGCTACTACAAATGCAATTTTTCAATTTATTTTTAGAGAGGAATGCATAGCACTGAGGCTACAGAAAAATCCCCAGTCAATTTGTAGGTTGACTAAAATCACACTTCAAGGTATCCTCTTCTGATCAGTGTATTGAATAGCAATAACCTGAGGCTTGTCCTAGATGTTTGTGACGGCAGCGATTAGGTCTGAGCACTAGACACCTTTGCAATGTGCTCATGATCTCCAGGCTCAGGGGTTTATACGGCTAAGGCAAAGGGAAAGAGAGCAAAAAGAACTGGGAAATCACTAAAATACAGGGACTGTAATGAAGTTGGTCATGGGAGCACAGGCCCAACCTTCAAGGTCACTAAATCTAGCTGCTTAACACTGGAGGCAGCCAGCGCTTGCTGACATTCTCACACTGGTCAGAATGTCAACTGGCCAGGGCAAGGTTTGTAAGCACCTTGTTTGCAAGGTACTAGCTTGCTGGAGAAAAACAACAACCACTCTTTCAGGCCGTGTTTCATGTCTGAAGAGAATGAAGCATAATTTGAGAATAATATATGTCTGGACCACCATGGTTACACCACTTCTACCATTACATTTCTGTCAAGAAATTATTTTTTACTGCTAAGAGCACCTGAGGAGTATGTCAATTCAATTTGCAAAGCACCAAGAGGAGCTTCACAAAAACTGACCCTCCCTATATAAACCTGACTTTTTTGCAAAGTTCTAGGAAAATGTCTTAACCAAACCCTGTTGTTTTTGCATCCTATTTCAAGCTAAGCTTCAGCTAATTGTTAAAATGGAAGTCAGGGTTAGAAAGTCTGAAAGAAATCTCAGCTCATGCTTTTGAGCTGAGAGCTGAAGAAATTCCTGGTCAACACCAAGCTTCTAAGATCTGGTGAATATCAGAGCGAGGCTGGCATCCAAAAATGAGGCAGCTCTCAAGGTGCTTCTTCATATTTGGTAGAAACTTTTCCTGCTGAACTGAAGCCCTGAATCCGGCAAAATGTTTCCAGGCTGGGAACTTGTTCTGTAGTCCCTTATTCATACTGTTCTCTAAGCAATGAGTCTCCTCCTCCTGAAGCAGAATGGACTCACAGCTATTGGCAAAGCAAGTGTTTTCCCCTTTTTCATGCTCCCACCCTTCTCAGCAGAAGTCCTAAACCTTATTCCTCCAAGAAAAGGCCCATTAGAAGAGGAACCACCTCCCCTTGGATTCAGCTTAGCTTCTCCAGCATGCAGCTCTGTGGCCAATTGTAGATACCAAAGGGTCGGGGACTTTTCCACCTCACACAGCTAGTCAGGGAATAAAACTCATCATGGAACTTGGAAATGGGAAAATCAACCTTTCTACAGACAGGAAAGAGAAACTGGGCTGAAATTCAGAGACAAATTTAAAGGAAAACAGGGGCTGAAGGCCGGATCTCCCACACTAGGTTTGGACCTTGTCTAAGAGGATATCTTATGCCCTGGAATCCAAGGAGCATGTTAAGGTGAGTATCACACTTTGCCCATTTAATAAATTTACCTCCTGTGAGGGACTGTTAGGTGAGGATTCTGCAGTAGAGCTGTTGAGCAAACACTATAGATGACTGATATTTAGATGAAGGGGAGACTTCATCTAAATACCAGTGCTGATTAAGTAAATATTTGCTTTTAAATATTTGCCTACCAATACTTACATAAATGAATGTCAATTCTCAAGATCCCTGTTTTTGTGATCCCATTTCAACAAGGGCAATTACTTCCATTCTGTTAATGAGGAAAAGACATAACAAATATTAAGAGACTATGGGAATAGACTAAGATCAAAGGTGCAGACTACCAACTGGAACATATTTTCTCCTCACTTTTATTACTGGATGCTATTTGCATAAAGAAGCATTTTTTTGGGTTTAAAATTTTTTTCTTTTCTTGCTACTGATTCTTACTTGAGGTCATAATCTTCTTCCTGTGACATCACAATTGATTGCTGGGGAAAGCATTATCAAGTCATACTTCAGTGATCAGAGGTTCAGGTGAGGGAATGAGCAGCTCTTAACTAGAAGGTCCTGTTTTCATACACATCTCCCATGTATTAAAATATTAATACTGAAGGGAAACAATCCTCCGTGCAGAATTTTTCCATCATGTGACAGCAATTTATGAGGCATTTGGCATTATAAAGACAGTCACCATGATCTGTCCTTCATGACAGTCTTAGGGCAGCGCTACAAGACTTAAAAGAGGGGAATTTAAACTAAAAATCAAACCTATTAATACAAGGCTTCCACTGGATTTTCCTGACCATGATGTCTCCTCTGTGTCTCTCTGTTAGACTGTAATCAGCTGGGGTCAGGAAAGACTTTGATACTAACATGCCATATTTTTGGCACTAAATAAATTCTAAGTGCTCATGCACATCAATAGCTCTTTTAAAAATAGCCAATTACAGGTAATACATCCTCAGGAACATTTTTCACTATCTTTTATGACTGTTATCCACCCAGCACCCACATCAGCAGCTTAAGAGCAACCTGACACCAAAACACTGCTATGGTGTAGCTAATGAATTCTGTTCCATTACTTAAATGTAAGATTGGTTTATATATGAGAATATACTGGAGAGACAAAAACCTTTACTTGTGCAGATCTAATAAAAGATTAGTGCGAATGAAATTAAATGGGGATTTCAATTTGCATGAGTTTACAGACTTGGGTTAGGTTTTGTGTCCAAGTTTGACCACCCTTCTACAGTGAGCTAAACTAAAATCATCTTATGAACTACCTGCTGTCCACAACTGGATGTGAACTTTGTAGTTGGTGTCTTCTATTCATAAAACAATAGCATAAAATAATCCTGGGCTGGATATTCAGTTGCTTACATGATTCATTTAATTTCCATCTTTATAATTGAAATACCACAGTCCTTCTTGCTGCAAGGAAGAACAATAGAAATGGCCTCTCAAATGATCACTCTCATCCAGTCCTTTGCCTCATATTTTATGCTGGGTCTGACAGATCTTGGTCCCCGACTCTTGTCTTCAGAGCGAAATGCTCACTCATGTAAGACCTAGGACTGGGTACCAGAGAGTGCTCACACATTCATAGCAATAAAGAAGTTGAACAAATTAGTTATTCGTTTTCTTTTTGTCACCTGGGAGTTCCTCATAACAGAGCGATTCTTTGCTGCCATATGCTACAGCTCCATAAAACAAATAATTTATTCACGAGTTATAAAGATCACAAAGAAGTAAGAGCATGCAAGCAACGTAACATCAGCTTCATGCATAATCAGCACAAACGAGGAAACAGACCCTCTGTGGAAACACCTTTATTCGAGGTCCCTGCAGGATTCACACCCCTCTCTGCCAGGACAGGTAATGTTACAGCTGGAAAAAGGGATTTCCATGAAGTGTGGAAGCACTCCAGGATGTGAGGTTGATGGGTCTCTGACTCAGGTCCAGTTCAACAAAGCACTTAAGTTGCATTGACTTTGCTTCAGTGAAACACATCTGTGTTTTGCAGAGTCCCTGTTGCTGAACTGCACCTGGGATGGAGCACAATGGTAGTTTTGATCTTTCAGGGGATATTGTCAGTTTTAAACATATATTAAAAAACCAAAACAGCCCCCAAACACTGAGTTTATTTTCCAGTGATATAGATAATGAGTTATTCAATTACAACTCAAATATGCTTTCCATTTCCATTACTTTCCATTCACTCTGCCAGATGACCACAGTTTGGTGTTTCTCTGTTTGGGAAATGAAAATAGATTAGTCTGTCTCGCTTCTGTTTACAACCTGATCCTAATATGTTTCACTTGGAGGTTCTTGTCTGTCAGCCCAATACTTAGAGTCTCCAGCTACAGCTGCCACAAAGAACTATTAACAAAGATAATTTCCCCTGAGAATAAAGAAATTGCTAGATTGCTTATTTTAATCCAAATTTTTCATTATTATTTAAAAAAAAAAAAAAGTATTTCGGTAGTGTCTCACTTTTAATTGGTTAAAAAAAATCCTATACTAACTTTTAGAAAGATTTACTACTCTGTACTCTAAACCTATTTACTTTCACCCTGCCTCCAATTCACTTTCTGCTTATAAAACCTGTAGCTATTACGCTTTGCTCAATGCAGTGTGTGTCTGACACACTATCAGCACCCTGCTGCTGGGCAGGATCCCAGTGCTGGCTTGTAACAGAATGAGCAAATACATGAGAGGGCCCCAATCTGATATGGCACCATTCCTGGAGCAGAAATGGAAGATGCTCTGTGTCTAATTCTGGTGCATTTTCTCTTCTATAGAGAAAGTACACTTTTTTGCTTACTCCATCAGGAGGGATAAGCTGATTCCGTTTCAGACCAGTATTACTATATTTCAGTGTATCAATTCATTCCTCTACTATGGGGAAATATCTGTGATACAGGCTGTATTTATAGCTATAGTGTATAATCCCTTTTATCCACTGCATATGCCAGATTCTGTTTTGAAGTAGGCAACAGTTTCATTGTATTGCTAACATTATCATTTCAATGAAGTCTCTTCACACAATGGTTCCAATTTACCTGTGCAGAAGTTAGATATTTCTTGATTTGCCATCTAAGGAAACTATTAAGATTGCCAGCATTTTTTCTTTTCATTCCTTCTTTTTTTTTTAAACTCTTCTCTGACAGAAATTAGGCTTACATTTCCATGTAATAATATGAAAAGTTTTGTATTTGCCATGGAAATTTTTGAAGTGTTCTTGAAAAGCTAAGCATCCAAAGCCCCAAATAATTTGGTTACTTGGAAATTATTACTGTCTTATACCATTAAGTTTATCAGTTATTTGGTGATCCATTTGTGTCTCTGAGCTATGCTTCTTAATTAGAGCATGCATCTCATAATGCATCACTTTTCTTCCCTGAGAGAAAAGACTGGGGTATATCACAAACCATGTCGTCCAACAGGAAAGCAGCACAATGGAGGAAAATATCCAAATCAAATAGCCACCTCAGGCTGGAGTTCTCGTCCAAATGACATCTGCTTCTGTCCAATGTTATTGCCTTTTTTCTCCTACAGGGGAGGGATTATATTGTGGCATATGAAGTGTAGAGAAAGTCATGCTTAAAGAAGAAGGCAGGAGCAAAAGGCCAGAGGACCGCATTTCCAGAGAGGAAGAGGCTTTCCTGAGAGTGTTCAGTGCTTGAATTAAAGTCTGAGGTTGGGGGGCAAGTTATGGGTGAAAGATTGGGGAATTCCAGCAAAAGCTCATTTTTCAACCAGCTTTAAAACCCTGTTTACAAATCTAACCTTAATGTTAGTTATTGACATCCTTCCCCTAGAGGACATTGATCCAGCAGATGCAGTGTTGGAAGCTTGCAGAAATCTTTAATGTACAACTAAATTGCTTGACTGAGTAAGTTGGGGCTGTGTCAATGAGGGAGGACCACACATTTGGGGAAGATGCTTCAGAAACTCATGTCTTAAGTTTGATTCTGCAGAGTGATGGGCAGATAACTTTTGCTTTTAAGTTCTGACAGAAAAAAATATGACATTTGTCAGGAATAGAAACATACAGCTGGGGTAGAATTGCAAGATATAGCCAATGTCAAGGCAGGACAGTCAGAACAGCTGCTCTGTCTCAGAAACATGGGAGGAATGCTGTCCAGACACACCAATTCCCATCTGACCCTCTGTGTCCCCCTTGTTCAAGGAGTCAGGGGCATGGTTTCCTATATGCCCAAGCAATGAATGTAAAAACCCTGTTGATAAATCATCTCTCAGGAGGGTTTTACTCTACAGATGGACACACTGCAGAAACAGGGCAGGTCCTGTTTACAGAGCGTAAGACCCTTCTGCTGTCCTTTGTGCAATGCAGATGCAACCTTCAACGGGCTCAGAGGAAAATCCTGCCTGCTCTAGGAAAAAGTGTTCTTAATTCATTCATTCTCCTTAAGAGAAAGGTATTCCTCTGCACCTCACCTCCTTCCTTCGTACTGGGACCTTGTTCAGGTCTATCAACAAAGAAACTGGCCTCTTGGCTGTTTCCTTCCTCCCTGTACTGCTGTGCAGAGCCCTTATGGAGCCCATAGGCACAGAGGCAAGATAGCCCATTGAACTACCATGACTCAGGCACATCAATTTCTATAATTAAGTCACAGTGCTCCTGCTTCCTCTGGCTGCATGATCAGGGGCATGTGTACAGTGGGTTCACTAAGAAACTCTGCACTAGTCCAAGACAAGGCTCGAATTCAATACTTTAACTGGAATGAGACATTTTCATCCCTTTGCTTCCATACCCCTACACAAGCTTTGACTGACATAAACCTCCATCCAGGCCTTTCCTGGTGGTGGTTGAAGGGGAACTGAGGGCTGCCACTCCCTTGTGACTCTTCATTTTCCTATGTGAGCATTTTGCAATGCATGTGGTCAACCACATTTTAATTTCTCAGTCACCAAGAAGAGAGAAATATCACGCATCACGTACTGTCAGAGCAGCACAGAACTCCATGGAAGGGCAGCAGTGCAGGATCTGACCCATGTCTCTTTGTTCCTCTGCCAACGCAGCATCCTTCTGATCAAAGCTGCATTGTCCCAGCAAGTGCCACTAAGCCACAGGACAAGCATGTCAGGCAAATCAACGCGACTCCTCTGACCCGTCAGGGATCCACCACACCTTGCACCCTGCCCAGCAGACTCCAGGTCTAGTGTCATGTTTATGCCCTTGAATCCTCCTGGCGTTGTCTTGTTTTTCCATTTCCTCCACCACCCACAGTTTCCCTTCCGAGTCTCTCCCTGCCCACACACACCCCCCACCAAACACGTGTCAAGCTGTGCTTATTTGGATGGTGCAAAGTATTTCAGCAAAAATGTCTTCAACAGTGGAGCTGTACAGGGTCCATGAGAGGAAAGGCATGTGGATAAGGCACTAGGCAGGAAATCTGCTGTTTGGCTTTTGCACTGACCCCGCTGTCTGACCCAAGGACAGCCTTATTTAAACTATTCCCTCCCAGACAGATCCGTGCGGATGAGAAGCCAGCCCTCTGCGGGGAGTGAGGACCCCGTGCATACCCACACCGCAGGGCAGAGCTGTGCAGAAGTCGCTGGAGCAGCTGGGCTGAGCTGGTGGCCATCCATCAGAAGTTGCTTTCCCTTTTCTCTCAGCCTGGTCACAGAATCACAGAATTGTAGGGGTTGGAAGGGACCTTTGGACATCATCTACTCCATCCTCCCTGCCAAAGCAGGTTCACCTAGAGCAGGTTGGACAGGAACGCATCCAGGTGGATTTTGAGTATCTCCAGAGAAGGACACTCCACAACTTCTCTGGGCAGCCTGTTCCAGTGCTCTGTCACTCTCAAAGAAAAGTTTTTGCTCATGTTCAGATGGAATTTCCTGTGTTCCAGCTTGTGCCCATTACCCCTTGTCCTGTTGCTGGGCACCACTGAAAAGAGTCTGGCCCCATCCTCTTGACACCCATCCTTTAAATATTTATAAGCATTGATGAGATCCCCTCTCGGTCTTCTCTTCTCCAAGCTAAATATACCCAGATGTCTCAGCCTTTCCTTATAAGAGAGATACTCCAATCCCTTGGTCACCTTTGTAGCCCTCCACTGGACTCACTCCGGTAGTTCCTTGTCTTTCTTGAACTGGGGGGGTCCACAAATGGGCACTGTGCTCCAGATGTGGTCCCACCAGGGGCTGGTGAAGCTAATCCTGGTTCCTCAGACAAATAATTTAGAAATAGCTCAAATATCCACAGGGTCACTGCAGTATGGAGGGTAAATAGGAGCTTAATCCCATTACAGGCCTGAGCAAGTCCACTGAGGCTAAGAGTCTTGAGCTGGCTAAAATACAGATAAAAGGCAAGTCTTCATTACACCCTCTTCTCCAGCATGTGAATGAGTTTGGATTGCGCCCTTCTTGAAATTGAAGCTGGTAGCATTTAACACCAGTTTTCACCAGCTGCAACAAGTGTCAATGACAGAGCCATGAAGCGTGGCAAAGGAGCCAGCCCAGGATCACCTCTGGGTTTGCCAAATAGCTGCAAGGATGTAGCACAATTAAAAAGAAAGCCCTCATCCATGTCACTGATGAGTAACACTTGCAGTTACTAAACCAGAAAGGACTTTAAACGACTGATTTATTTTCCATTAGCTGGGTTGCTCGATATTCCTTGCAATTCTCTCAGGCTGGGCTGTAGAAATAAACCAGTCAGGTTCACTTTTATTCAGCGTTGGTTTCTAGTCAGGGTGCTTTGCTGGGCTCCTGGGCTCGAATCAGCAATAACTGGGCTGTAAATGATGAAGGGAATAACAAGGAGGAGAAGAAAGGGAAAGTGGGGAACATTAAATTCCCCAAACTATTCCTACTTTTCCTGTATTTTGCAAAGGGTTGTTTGGAACCTGATTTTGGGCCAAATTGGCTTCTAGCAGCACACTTTGATGATTATTTTTTTTCCTACATGAGACAGAAGAAAATAATTTAAAAATGCCAAACAGCACTGGTAAACTCCGTATGCCTCAGCAGAGCTGATTCTCCTCAGGCAAACTGATGTGCAACCATTTATACTAAAGAGAGTGTGGTAGAGTTACTTTTCCATGCTACAGAAAAAAAAAAGCTTGTCATGTTCTTCCCTTGCATTTTCTTTTTTCCTCTAACAAGAGAAAATATTTGGTCCAAATGTCCTAACCGTAACGGTCCTCTGACTACCATAAAAATGGTAAATGTGCAATTAGAAGTGGCGTTTACCTGGTCAGGTATGCCCAGGCTTATTTTGCATTTTAAGAAAATCTGGCATATGTTTTGCATCAGGTTGGCAGTCTCTGTGCTCTTGACTCTTATTTCTGAGTACATTTCCTTTTTGAGGCAAAACGAGGAGGAATGCACCGCAACCTTTTATCATGCAGTTATCTGCATTCCTGAACAGTGTCACTGTCTGGTGTGTGACTCATTCATGGTCTCTGCAAAGCTTTATGCTTCCATTAGAGGCCTCTTCTCACTCTGTTGTTTTTTTTTTTTTAGGCAAAATTAGTCTCCTAAGATTAAGAACTTTAGTTTTTAGAGGGCGGCATGACATAAATGGGAGGATGGCATACTGGGAGGCAAATGTGGCCACATGTCCTGTCTGTCTAATTTTATTACTGAGATATAGACACCTGGAAAATCTAAACCTACTTACAAACAAATGAAGCTTAAATAGAGAAGAAAATCCTTGTTATTCATTACAGGCAGCGATATTTGCTATGCACTGCAGCTACAGATGTATTCTGAATGACCACGGATACAGAAATTTTTGTTATACTCAAATGAAGCAATAACTTGGAGGAGGCACAGTAAAATTCACTTAACCTTTGCTTATCTGACAAGCCAGCTCTAATTAGAGGGTCAAGCTAGTGGGGTGACTATAAAATAATTAAACTGGTGAGGTATCCTGAGGGTGGCAAATTTATGCTATTATGTTATCCTATGTTATTTCTCCCTTATGCATCAAGTTACCAGATCAAACAGCTGCAACATCTAAGAGTGCAGGAAAAGAGATGGGTGGTCTCTGTAAGAGAAGGGTAGCGTTAAAGCTGTGTAAGGTGCAGGGTAAAATAGTGGTTAGGTCTGTGTGTGCAGAGGGAAGAATGGAGTGTGTTTTCTGATTGATACATTCATTTCTAATAGTGCCTTTCCTTGTGTTGTGCCTGAGCTTTTACTATTTTGCAAAATGATTTTTATGCTTTGATATATGTGATGAGTAAACTCTCACAGAAAGCTTAGTTTTGATTCAGTTCTGCTAAAGTTTCCCTAAATGTTACTAGAACCTGGTCCCGACTCAACATGTCTAGACTATTAATGTAAAAGAGAACGTACCACGTAGGAATGCCACAAAACCACTGCTGGGATTATTAGTTTTCTCTTTCATTGAGGTACTACTGGGTCTAATTGAATTGATAGCTTGGAGAAGTTCAATGAAGTTTGAGATTCAAAAGAAATTTCCACTTTGTCCTTGCTTTACACATCTCTCTTGATTGCCATTGTGTAAAGGAAGGGTAACATTAAGACTTGTTTGTCTTGATCACTGAATCAAACATAATCCTATTCCACGGGATAGTGAACAACGGAGAAAGTTAAGCAAAATTAAGACAGTAACACTGGGCTTCAGAAACAGTCATACATGGGCCAGAAGAAAATAGTTCAAACGAGATATTTGTGGGAAAGGAGTGAATGGGGTCAGGGAAAGGTAACTCATGGTAAAGATAACCAGAATCTGTGACAGTCTTTCATTGCAGAGGGCATCGGGGATATAAAGGAAATGTTCAAACTGCATAGGAGCGAAGACTGATAAGACTTGCACTGCAGAGATTAAGGTATCAGTTTCCAGCCAAAGGGATCTGGGGATTGGATCATTATTGTGCTATTAGCTGTTGGCTGGAGATAAACAAAACAAATGTTTATTCCCAGGAGAAGCAGCTCTTAGAGTTTAACTGACTTTGCTAATTTGAAATTCCCTTGAGCAAGAAGGCAGTCTGTTATTGGAACTGGAGCCCTCACAAGATAATTTCAGGATGATAAAAAGAATGAAAGTATTTCTTTTTCACTACGCAATATATGGTGATTGCTCCCTTATCCTCTGCAGGATTATTTTCTGTATTACTTATCTTGTATTGCTCAGTCTAAAAGAAATTAATATAGGATGCTCCTCAATATTTAAGTTCACACTGTGTGAACTTCCAGGCCCTGGACGATGTCTGCATGGGTTCTTATTATCCTGCCTCTGATGCTAGCTAAAAGGCTCCCAGAGAAAAATGACTAAACCTCTTGGTGGGAGTACAGGGATACTTGCACCACTGGTAAGTCTCATGGCTGTGCAGAACTGGGGGGGGACATCAGAGCTCACCAAAGCCAGACCTCAGCTCTCAGAAGCTGGAGAAATTCCACTGCAGATCCAGTCAGTATTTTTTCCTAGATACTCACCTGTGACCTTTCATAAGAATTATCTTTGGAAAGCAACAAGGAAAAAAAAAAAAAGCAGAGCCAGTGTCATCTCTCATTCAGTTCAGGCTGCAGAACTTGTCTTCAGGAGAGTGAGACTGAACTTCAAAGCTTTGCACTGGTCTCTGTTAGGTTGCAGGGCAATAGACAAGGATACGCTGGCAGTGAGAAAAAACTGTGTTTTTTGTTTTTTTTTTTCACCAGGAGGATCTTTGAACAGAAGATAGATGCCAGCAGTCTCTGACAACTCTCTTTTTGTTTCCAGAGTGCTGTTCTGCCAGCAGAGGAAGGAGAGACCTGCTTTCCGACAGTGAGGAATAAGTAGACTGCCCCAGTGAGACAAATTACAGCATCATGGAACTGATAGGAAAGAGCGAGCCACGAAAAGACCCCAAATTTTGCAATCGCTTCCAGGAAACGAAATGTTCATTATAGTAGAAATGTGTTTTTTTTCCCCTCCTTTCTTTGTAATGGCTAATGCTATGATTAACATACCAGATTGTACATGGAGTCTCAGCACAAGACATCAAAGGCTTAACACATAAGTTCTCCTCTTGCTCTGTCTTATTAGTGTATATGGTGCCCTGAGGATATAACAAGCAGAACTGCAGAATGCCTCACGAGCAGTTTAGATGTGAAGCTGAAGGTTTGCTCCAGTGCCACAACAAATGAGACAGACCATTGTTTCAAAGAGGAGCAACTCTCAGGAGCCCTGCAGCCTCCGGGACAGCCTTAAATAATGTAACCCAGCCCAAACAAACAAACAAAAAAAAATAAAAAAGAAAGGGGTAAAAATGATTTTTATTTCTCCCAAAGTCACATTCTCTCTTAGAGACTCCCTGCCACATTTACACAGGAAAGTATGACTTTTTTTAGGCTGGACCCTGAACGCAACAATCACCTTTCAGTGTCATCAGCAATCTCAGAGCTTCCTGACTGGAAGTATCAGAACACCAGCAAGACTATCTAGCAGCTTTCCTACACATTCAGCCCCCTCAGACAGGGCTGGGCTGCCGCATAACGCATTTTCAGTTTCTTTAAAATTGTTCTGATGGTCAGTGCAGGTGCTCTAATTTTGCTATTTAGTGGTTATTAAAATACCTTCTTTACTGTCCACAGAAGAAAAATCAACCTGACTGCATTTGTGGCAGTGGCATTTTGCCTTCTACCTGTTATTGTACCTATTTGTCTCCAGCAACAGTCAGCACGTGGGTGGTTTGGAGAGAGATTTACACACTGATATTTTATTAAGGTTCCTTTTTATTCTGTAATTTAACTGGGGAGATTGAAACATTGTACATTATTTTGCCTGTGGTAAAATCGACCCATTTTAGATTCTTTTTTTTTTTTCCCTTCTTCTGATTGCTCATTAATATTCAGAGTTTATCTTATCTATTCCCCTCTTCATTTGGTTTGTAAATGATTCTTTTGCTTTCTCCTTTATTTTTAAGCCTGTTTTTAACTTTTGTTTAATCTTCTTGGTGGCTTTTTTTCTTGTTTGTTATTACATTTCAAGTTAGACTTTTAAGCTTATGACTTTTCATATTCATTCCTTAAAACGCCAGCTGTTCTTTTTCTGTCTTCTGCAGACACTCCTGTGAACACAGAGAAATGGAGCTGCTCCTCCAGCCTGCTGCAGACTGCTAATTTTGATCTAGCTTTCTCAGGTGACAAAAGCAGAGGCTGGGTGGACTGTAGCCTTTCCCCCCCCGCAAGGGCTGCCATTAGACATGGGATTGCAATAAACAGGAATAGGCACCAGTGTACCAACCCTCTGTTCCAAGCAGCGGGGTGACACACAGTGGATTGCAAAGGGGCAAGGACTCTCATTCCCTGCAACTGGCTCTACCTTAATGTAACTGTGTTAACTCCAGAGAAACTATTCCAACCTTAGAGCCCTCTTAGACAAGCACTGAGCCTGCTTATCCTTGGCTGACTACATCATCAGGACCTGTTTATTTTCATGTCATATTTATTTTGATTAAAATGCCATTAATTCGGTTTTGCTGTATTACTCCTCTCATACCTTAGTAGTCCTTGGGACTGCTGGCTTTCATGAAGCCCTTTCCCCTCTTCATTTTAAGTAGTTTTCAGATTTGATGAAAGTAAAATTTCACTTCTTGCTAGCATTGCTTCTCTCCAGTTTCCCCAAGCCCGCCCCTGTGCAGTTCACCCTTTGGCAGAGAACTGCAGAGACGTCCCACTGGACTCCGTGTTCATTTTTCTCTTGTTTTCATCTTAATTCCTCTCTGTTTCATTTTTTATCTTTGAATTTCCTCTATTAACCACCAATGAGCCAATCTAACTCCTTTCCTCAGCTGCCTCTTTAGCATCTTCAGCAAAGCCGTACACACCCACAGCAGGCATTGCTCTAACGTCATCCTGGTGTGGTACAAGGTTGGATGCTGAATTCACCTGTCATCATGGTTTGAAGCACAGTTTCTCTCTCAAGTGCACGACATCATTCTTTACAGAATAAATGGACCATCTTGACAAATTTTTTGCCTATTTTTTTTCCCCATTGCAGCATAACAGATATTAAATATGCAGGGGCACCTGACCTTGTGCCTTGCTGTCTGTACCATGCAATGTCATGTGAAGCAAAGGAGCTTCAAAAATAATGGCTAATAATCACGTGATTGATGAGCACTACATGGTGAAATTGACATTTAAAGGAAAATGGAAAAATTTAACATGGGAATATTACGTTATTTAGCAATGGAGGACATATGAAAGCCGAGACAGACATATACAATTCTTCTGAAATGTCATACAATTTGTTGGGAGCAATGACAATATTGGAATCTTTCAGTGGCATTTGTCATTGTCAGAGGCAGGTCAGTAGACTAGATGGAGCCAATTGTGATCCATTATGACAATGACTAAGCCCTCAGGGACCAAAATAGTCTTTGGGTTGCTTTGTATACAATTACCACAAGCCCAGCTTGTGCTGGACATTGGTAAGGTACTGCTATATGTTTTATATATGACCTACCTCCTGAAAACTGAAACAATTTTTTGTATTCCTAATTTGCTTTGACTATACATGATTCATTCTTCTTCTTTGTTATGTGGATTTGGCACATCCAAGCTCCTGCTTTTCAATTGTCTGAAAGATTGTGTACTTTTTGATGAGGGATTATAAGAGGCATTAAAATTTTTATATGTAGGGGGCTTAATTCTGAAAAATTGCCTTCTATTTAGAACAGGAAAGATTTTTTTTAGGGGGAAGAGCATCAGGTTCTCAATTCTGCAAAATGGAAGCAATATATTGCTTCCACACCAGAAGGTGTGCTCAGGAACTTTCCGAAATTTTTACTTTGCTGACTCAAATTTGTAGGCAAGCAGCAAATGAAGGTAGAAAGTGAACAGAGTAATACCTCAGATCTTCAAGATGCAGCCTCCATTGTTTATAAAGAAGATACCGTGTGAGCGAGTTCAAAAAGGCAAGAGAAAGGAGCTTGCACAAATGGGGAAGCAGAGTCAACACTTTCTTTTCAATACTCCCTCTGGCAGGCTTGGTTATACTTCTGGAACCTGAGCTTAGACGACATTTTCAAGGCACAAACTTATCTGAAGGTGAGATAGGTAAAGAGTTGCTTCCACTTGCTGCCATTGGTTCTGAGTGATCAGAGCTACTACAGGCAGCTGTAATTGAAGTGTTTAGTGTTTGCTAAATATGGTTATTACCTGAGGGTTCTTGAAATACTGTTTGCATTTTTTATGGTCATTGGATTCTCCTGATTACCAGATGTAATAGACTTTTTATGCTACGATGCAACTGTTGAACATTTTAATTGGAATGCCATGTCAAATTTTTAAATTAAAAATCAAATACTCAAAGCACCAGTGCTTTTTTGATTACTAAAATTAAAACCTAATTGAATTCTCCCACCAAAAAATATCCTGTGGAAATTTAATTAGAGAAGTGTAAAAGAGCTGATTTTTAAAACATATTAATTTTTAATGAGGAAAAATCTGAAAGGCAAATTAGTAGTTTTAAATTTTTCAAAATATGAATATGGAGATGCCATGTGGCAAAATAAAGAGAAAACCCAAAGTGTACCTTCCTAAATGACTATATATCACAGGGCTTGGGTCTTACTTGAATAAAACAAGAAGTGATTAATACCTATTTCTGTTGTGGATCCTCATAAAAAACCCTCCATGCATGTCAGCACATCAAAGGACTAAAATGAGAGTTAAAGTAGCTTCAAATGAGCATTTGGAGTAGGGTGCAAAGAGGGAGGATAGCTGGTTATTTCCAAGTAAGGAATAAGGTACACCTTTGTCTTCAGCGTTCACCTGTTGACTGGCAAGACAGGTCTGCAGTAAACATGTTGGTTGGTTCAGATTTTGTTCCCAGGTCCTTAACTCCCCTGATGTAGTGCAGGGTGTCTAACCCCAAGGCTCTTCTCCAGAGACCAGGCACATCAGAGCTAGGCATCGCATCACTCTATTGCCCTGCTTTTGTTTGATTTACCACTGTACACCCAGGAAGATTCACACCGCATTAATAAGGGTTAAGAAATCATTGACAGCCTAGGTGGGCTCAATTCGGCCTTGTCAGGACATTTCCATTTCCCATTGATTTCAGTTGTTCGTGGTTGCACGCAAAGTGTCAGAGTCAGCGAATTAGAACGGGTGACAAGGGCCCTTGGGAAAGGGCAACACCATCATTAGTCAGGGAGACTGGAAATGACTACAGCTTTACTTCTTTCCTAATTTTTTTTTTCTTTCTTAAAAACGTGCATCCCACAAACTAGCTCTCTGTTTTGTGGTGCTGTGCGATTTCATGATACAGCAGTTAGGAGATAATTTGATTTAAAGAAAAAAAAATAAAAAGACTAACTACAACTCTCTGGAGACTCGCTGCTTAAGGATATACACTTAAAAGTATAAGGAATAACAAAATGAAGAGGAACAGTGCCTGGAGGGTACATTCAGATCTGGGTTATCTCAGTCTCTCACAGCTGAAGCCAGGGCAGTGTGTGACAGTCACTCAGGACTTGTGCTCAGGGAGCCTGGGGAGCTGGGGGAGACCTACCTGAGCAGACCCTGCAGGGTATGGGCTGACTTCAGTACTCTCCAGATCATCCTCCTGTGTGCGTGACTTAGGGCATGGCGCCAGTCCCATTGCTGGCTTTTATCTTGGAAAGCCTTTCCTGGCTTTGAGAACAAAGGAGGAGGAATCTGCTCATGGTTAAGATGCTCATCTGGGAAAGGGAAACTGACATGAACCAGAAACCTATTTTTTTTTCTTCTTTTCTTTAGCACTAAAGTACAAAATAAGGCTATTTCATTCCTGCCTTCTTTTTTTTCCCCCCACAGCTTGTAAACGTGACACTTTCCCTATTGCTCAGCTTGAACTGGAGAAATCACACCCTTGCCCATGACTAGGCTGGTGCTAGTGGCGTCTTTCTGGGAAGAAGATGAGATGGGAGGGTTTAAAATGCTCATCTCCCATTTCCTGGATGAGTGCTTTACCATTTAGTCTAGTATAAAAAAAGGGATTATACACTCCCTCTCAACACACCTATGAAAGGAAATGAGGCAGAACGTCTGCCTTCGCTCTGAAGACTTTACTACTCAGGTAACCCTGTGGGTTTTCTGACTATTTAGCAGATTTTTTTCCCCCCTAGAATCTGAGTTTGGTGTCAGAACCCAAATTCTATGTTTCAGGAACTTTTCTATATGTTTCTGTTTTTTTAGATGTGTCTACTTTTCCTAGGCACTGTATCAGGCAATTTTCTAGATTTCAACCTAGGACCCTAAGTATTTTAACAGAAGTGGAAGTCGTATATACTGAAATCCCTTAAAATGCTTATTCCTAATTTAGGAAAAATGGTCAAAAATATTGTAAAGTTTCATGGTAACTTTGCAATCGCTGTCCTTCCCATGGTGATTTAATAGTCTGATAGACACTTGGAACTGAAGGAATGAAGGCATGATTTGGTTATCATGTAGGCTGATGAACTGTCTCTCTTCTTCAGATGTCATCTTTGAAGTCACTTACAATCAGTCTTGTTATCTTTCATATAATTTCTCATTGCATACTTAGGCAATCTGCTGTATATAAGCAGTTATTACAACAACCTACTTGTTTTCCACTTACATATAATAACATTTTACTCATTCCTCAAAGGTCTACACTTTTCATTTTTATAACAAAATGAGAAGTAGAAAGTCTATTTATAGAAGTAGCTTTTAAACAAATCTGAAAATAGAGGAGCAATAAAGGCTGGGAAAAGCCTTCTAGGTTAGAATAGAATAGAATACTCACATCAGGATGAAAAAATGGATGAATGTAAAGAGCTCGTAGTAGATGCTTGGTTCACCATGGTGCAAACACTTTCATGCTGGATAGTGATTCAGCATGTCTCTGCTTCCTGTTTATTTGATATTGCCTTCACAGCTGAGCCTTGTTAACAGTGTCAAATCAGCCAGATTAGTTTAAATAGCTTTCAGGTGTGCACAGACACATCTTTTTGTGCACCTTCCCTGTGTTTCATTTTGTTAAAAGTCAAATTTAAAAAAAAACAAAGTCAGAAAAAATATATTTATACAAAAACAAAAAGTTACATGAGATAAAAATCAATATAATCCATGTGAATCAAGTTTGTCAATCACTGTCAGGAGATTAGGATTTGCTGTTCCCCTCCTTTCCACCCCAAAGAACAAAACACCTAGCCCTTCTTCTCTGAGAAGATTATTGAGTGTCTGCCCAGTGCACCTCATTCCTTCAGGAGCCAGGGTGCTGATAAGACTGGCAATTCGTCTGATCCCATGTTGCAAATCTTGTATTAGCAGTCCCAAAAGTATGGAAATGTCAATATTGAGACAAACCAAAAACCAACACATGGAAGGAGTTTGGAAAGGGAAGAACATCTACAAATTGTGCACAGGAAAATCCTCCCTTATGGAAGAAAGTTAAACAACAGCATGTGAAGCATGCAGGAAGGTATGTGAATTTGGAAGCGGGCTAAACATGACAGTCCTTCAGTATCCCTGGGCCCAGACATTGAGAACCCTGCACTGTCACACTAATGGTCTGTGGTGATGTTGCCCAGAGAAGTTGTGGAAGTTGTGGATCCCTGGAAGTGTTCAAGGCCAGGCTGGATGGGGTTTTGAGCAACCTAGTCTAGCGGGAGGTGTCCCTGCCCATGGCAGAGGGGTTGGAACTAGATTATCTTTAAGGTCCCTTCCAACCCAAACCGTTCTATGATTCTATGTGCCCTATTCCAGTTTCCCTTCTGTGCATAGCACTGTCAGTGGACATCTGTTAATGCAAGATTAACTCTCATGCCATACTGGTCCTTCTCCCTGCATGGTGGGGGCTAGCCTGCAGCTGAATGCTTTAAAATTGAATGGCCAGATCAGCCAAGTTTAGTAAAAGACTTTTCTCAACAGGTACTGGTTAGAGTGACCTGTGATGTCCGAAAAGGTTTAGGAGAATAGAGTTTGAACCAAAGGGAGCTAAGCAGAAAGCTATTGATTAGTTTCTTTCACGTTAGCTTGATTTGATGGCCATGTAACAAAGGCTTATTTGTAGCAGATTAATAGGAAGACATCATCATGACATAAAAATTTCCAGCCGAAATAAAGCAAGGCAATTACAGGTTGTCCACTGGGTTGATGTAATAATCTCTCACTTCAGAACAGCTGAGTTCTGGACCCCAAGTGTAACCCTCTAGCAGATGCCTCTGTCAGCAACAAGAGACCCGTTTCAATCTGTTTAGAGTAGGAATGCTGGGAAAATATAGGTTTTGTGTGGAAAATACATAATCTTTTCAGGCAACAAATTTTTTTCCTGAAGCAGAGGAAACTAGGATTTTTTTTCTTCTTTCTGGTTATGGCAAAGGAACATAGAATTCCTGCCTTTCCACTATCAGGAAGATGGATGTTGGAATTTATTTAGAAAAAAAGAAATGAAAGAAACAAACAAGGTACTACATACATATTTACATACTACCAAATCCAGAAAATTCATTAGGGTGCTTTCAACATTTGCAAAAAAGGTAACTATATGAATTCTTAGGATCCAGAACTCTTAGATCTCACTAAAATTTGCTGGGAATCTCACTAAAATTTGCTGGGAACATTATGATTTTTTTTTTTTTTTTTTTTTTGCATAGTGTTCATTCACCAAAAAAATTCTCAAAAATATATCAGCTTAAGTAAAGTGTACACAAAGAAGACTTTTTTAAGATCCAGAAAAGCAGTTTGTCGTGGAGAAGGATCACGCAGAACCAGTCCCTGCATCATCCATCACTTGTCTGTAGTGCACAGATTACTGCTTCTACCTGGGATATGCAAGACTTCAGCTCAAATCCCTTCTCTAACAGACTTGAAATTCTGTGCCTTATGTTACTGGGAAATACCAACTATTTAAGTTACAGATCTGATTTCTCTGCCAAAGGCTATTTTCTTCCCTTGTGATGTAATCTTAAGAATGTATCTTGTACTGAAATCAAAGATGGTCTGGGCTTGGTCTTTTTGGAAATGCTTGATGTCACCTCTGCAGTGTCTGATCAATTGAAAGATCAGACATAGACATAACATGGATTTTGGCAGATGGGGTGCGAGGTATCACAGCAAAGACGTACAACTCTTGCTTTTATTCAGGATGGTCCCAAAGAAACAGAACCTCTACCTTTGTCCTACAGAACTTCTTGTCTCAAAGTATTTAAAAAAAATTAGAGAGATTCTGGAATATCAAAAAAATGAATAATTTACCCTTTCATTTTGGAACTTTTATTCTCTAAATCTGCAGGAGTTCTACTCATCCCTCAAATGAACAACCTCCCTGTATTGAACAAACCTCTAAAATTTCCCATCTGGCAAAGCATGGTGTACATGCTCAACTTTGTGCTGGAGGAAGACTGAATTCTGCTGAAGTTAACCAGCTGCTTCTGGCTACAGAGGGTTAAATCTGTGGCTAATTGCTTTGGTTGAATCTCAGCTTTGAGCATGAGGTCACCCAATCGACTGCAGTGGGTTAGCTGATGTTCTAAAAGGTTGGCATATACAGGAATGCCTGGAGCCACTGGAAAATGGAAGAGGTAAAAGATAAGCAATCCCTGAGCTAAACCTGAAATCTTAAAAATATACACCAAAATGTGGATAGAGAACAAAGTATGGAACAGTCTCATGCCCACTTTGTATAATAGACACCTCACAATAAATAAATCAAGACTCAGGCACTGAAGAACAGTGAACTTTGGGGAGTTAGAAACTCAGTCATGAGCCTGTGGTTTGCAACCTGATCCTCTTTCTATTAAGTGCAGTATTTGCTTTGTAAATTAAACTGTTCTTTTTCAAGTCTCAGCTCTTTCAGAGATTGCATTCTGGTTGTTTAGTATTGGTTCATTGAGTACTTTTATCATTTTAACATTAGAAAAGCAAAGCATTTTATTTTAGATAGATTCTAATGAATTTTATAATTAAAATATTTTTACTTTTTTTTTTGCAGGAATTACTTCATGCTTGATAGCAAGAGGCCCTGACACACATTTAATGTTTATTTATCAAAGTGGCAAATCACTGATAATTTATGCTGGGTCTAGCTCTACACAATGAGGTTACTGTCGCAGTAACAAATTTTAATTAAACAGGGCTAAGTTAGGGATCGACTGTGTTGTGGTATCAAACCAGTATTTCATTATACTCGCGTCAATTCCCATGTTGTGTAGTTGCTTAATACTGAACACAGAGGGTAAGGGATCTGGTGACTAACCACAGACAGAAGTTGGGTCTGGTGCAAACAGGGATGTGTGGCAACTCCACATACTGTTGGTACAGCAGAACTTTAAATGTTTTCCCCTTAGAAATGGTGGAGATGGATTCTTCTGGGCTCTGCCCTGTGCTCCAGCCCATATTGTTGGGTAGTTAATCATGCTCGTAGCAAAGTCACCCCGAAGGACTATCTCTTGGGAAGGGAAGTGCATGACAATTGTGGAGCGTGGATCTGGGACCAGATCCTGTGGCATGAAGCAGGTAAGAGGGGACGGTGAATGCAGGCAATACATCTCTGACAAGGCAACAGGAAGGCCAGTTTCTAGTTCCTGTTGAATGAAACAATAACTAAGTACTGTTCCAGGTATATTGTAGCGCTTGAGAAAAGGCACAAAACAGAGAGGTAGGTAATACTCCTGAAGCTCGTCTTTTGGATTCAGGCACTTTGTTTTCTGCAGTGACTTGCGCAACTGCCCTAGGTCTACTATGGACTTTCATGAAACCACTGACGTGCTACTGGCAAAGTCACTTCTGAAAATGAGAGTAGGGCTCACATGGAGTTTTTCACAGATGGATGTTGAAGCAAATGAGCACAGTCTGCTCAGTGTGCCTCACCCAGCTCCAGTGCAGAAGATCCATTGCTGCGTCAGGTTGGTTCTGAGTCCATGCTACTGTAGCCTGCCTCTGGGTAGGGTATTTCTGATGCAGTCTGGGCTTGTGTCTGTCTGGATCCCCAAACACAAGCCTGCAGAAAACCACCCAAATGCTTACAAAAATGCAACTAAAAATAGAGGAATCAGAACTAGAAGACCCTTAAGTGCAATGGCTACTTTTAATGCTATTGTATACCAACAGAAGAGGAGGAAGGCAGCTAGGGATGTGCTTCACCCTGTGCTTGTCCTGACGTGGCCATGGTTAACAGTACAGCTCCCAGATACAGCAAGCCGGCTCCACAAAAGCTGACTCACTCACAGGTCAAACTTCTTTCTAGTTCCGTGAGAAGCACCATTGAGTTGGTATGCATGCAAATATATGCATGAAATGCTCTGTTTTATTTGTTACCCAGTGGGCTCTCAAACTCGGTCCTGACCCTGAGCCATTTCGTGGGGGTAAGGAATCTTGCCATTAGCTCCAGAGACCTGGATCAGGCCTTCAACATGTCACCTTCGTGGAGAGCTTGTGGTGGAATTAAAAGGGCAAATGTCAGCCTTTAACCTTTGGCTGCGTGCGGTTATTGGAGACGATTCCTCCCTGTTACTGGACATGGTGGTACCTTGAAGGCTCAGCTCTGCATAACCCTTCCCTCCCGTTGGTGCTCTGCGCGTTTGCAGCAGCTTTCACAAGGAGCTCAGCCCCAGCTTGGCTTCCTCCCCCTCCCTCCCACGTGCCAAAAATGTGCCAGTTACAGAACAAAGGAAATATCAGAGAGTCGGTTTGGTGGGAGAGCTACAGAGCTCGGCAATTACCTGCTGTTATCACCGTGGCTGTGCTTTCTGTCATGTTATATTTCACATTTGCATAGCTGTGTGTATTTGCTCTTTCATCGCTGTTGTACGCAAGCTGTAATCAGTTCATTTTATGGCTGTCTTCAGCTAAATTCTTTGTTGATTTTAACATGACAGAAGTTGAAAAGATTACATATTATAAATAGATAATTAATATATCAGCACAGCTTGTTGCTCTCTGTCTCTCCATCTCTTTATGAGAATCAGTTTTAATGTTTCCTCTCCCTTTCTCTCCTCCATGTAGACTGCCTGAGAATTAGAATGAAGCCTGACAGCTTGATTAAAATTTCACATGATATATTTCTGTTTCAATAGAAGATTTCTCTGTCTTGAATAAATGGGTCATGTGTAAAAAATGAAATCACCGATCATTTTCAAGTAGGGTAATTTTTTCCTAATCATATTTTTTTGTTTAGTTTTGACCATATATAGGGGATACGTTTATATTCTAGGATTTTCATTAAGGTAATACACGAACATTTCGTAACATCTGTGAAATTAGTTTCTAAACATAATATTGGGGAAGGGATGTACAATTTTCATTTTTTGAATGATAAACTGAGGCACTTTGTTGCCTCAGTTGCAGATGAAGTTAGAATTAAACTTAGGCATCCTAAGACCCTAGTCATCTCCTGAACATCCTTCTACTCCCAAATTGCAAATAATATCCATAGCTAACAGACCAGAGAACATCAGTTTTGCTTCAGTTCATGGAAGTTTTAATAATTTTTCAATAGATACACGGATTTCTGCAAAGTAAATTTAAGGCCCCTTAAGTCCATTTTTCCTAGCTACCTTCCATAAATCTCTTAAAAGTCTTTGATGGATCCTGAGATCTGGTGGCATGGAAAAACTATGGAAAAACTGATGCAGCACAAGACACTTTCTGGGGTTCACAAAGACCTTTCTGCAGCTTTAAAACAGAAAACATAATGCATAAATCTGAGAAGGGAAGCAGGGAATAGCAGGATAGCTCTACAGCCTCTTTATAATTCACAAGTCAGGTCACTTTGCTGTGCACATCAACATGAAATTTTATTTCACAGAATCACAGAATGATACGGTGTTGGAAGGGACCTCTGGAGATCATCTAGTCCAACCCACCTGCCAAAGCAGGTCCACCCAGAGCAGGTTGCACAGGAACGTGTC
>KZ505867.1:453569-487150 GCA_002844005.1 Limosa lapponica baueri
ATACATATGGAGCCAATTTTCAATGAAAATCTGAGTATACAAAGGTTTTGAATTCCCTGATGTAGCACATTTATGTTACACTGAAGGAGATTCTGTCCCCCGTAGACTTTCCAGAGAGTCTGAGCTGATGTAATACTAGCTCTCTGGCAAGTAAATCCATGTGAGAATGGCCAACCATTTACTATTATATTCCCTGCCAACCTTCAGAAATGTCAGTTGCACAAGCTCAAATTCCCTGTCAGCACTGTAGGCTGCTGGTGAATATCTCCAAGGCAATCACAGGGGGCCTGAGACAGTCTAAATTGCTGCAAAAGGAAGCCTTACTTAAGCTTACGTATACTTTTCACTACTGAGATAGGCTTGAACCGGTTCTGATTTGTAACCTGAAGTCGCTGGTCTCCTGGGTACCTCTGTCATGTTTCAAAAAACATGCTGTGGTCACTAGTTATGTTCACAGCATTTGCTGCCAAACAGCAGCGTTGCAGATGGCACGCATATGGGAATGATGCAGAAATGTTGACTAGAAATTGGTGACACCAAACCATGCCTCACTCTTTTTACCATCTTTGGCTTTGCAAAATTATGTTTCATTTCAATAATAGAAACCATTAGTCTGAATGCTGTATATTTTTCCTTTAATGTTGCATTTTGACTTCTACTTTAGAGTTAATAGGTTTCTATGTAATCTTATACTAAACTACTATATTATCCTCTGGAGAAAAGAGAGGGAGGACAAGGTCTGAGAGTGGAAGACCAGTTGCTGGAGATAGAGTTCACTAAAAATTTTAAGTGAGTCTCAGACTTTTCTCTTGACCTAGGTATTAATCATGCTAGTGGGAAATCAGCCATTCTTAACGTAACAGTTTCTCTGATTTGTACATTCCCTCACTTATCAAAAAGAATACAAGAAAAGCTACAGAAGGTCATGTCAAAGCTCCACCAAGCCCAGTGTCTGGTCAGTGTCCACCAGCTCCCTGAAGACATTCAGGGTGAGGAGGAAGTATTTCTGGTTTCCTCTTTTTATTTTTCAGACACGTGACACATACACCTTTTCCCTGCATTTATTCTTTTGTCTTCTGATATCATTTGGCTTCTTTGTGTTTCCCTTGCTAGCTCTTCCTTTTCTGGAGAGGGTTGTGAGGTTTCCTTAGGGCTGAGTATAAGCTTGATAGCATAGGCAATGGTGGTAGTAGACGTTATTTAGAGAGAACATGAAGGCTGTCTGCTGTCTGCAGCACTCACAGTTGTGGACTAGCAGAGGGGAAGGACTGGGGCAGCTCTTTATTTGCATTTAATAGTCCCTGATGGATTTTCCCACTGATGATTGACTGTTACGTAGCACTTCCTATTCAGTCTCAAAAGAGCTGAACATGTTCAGGCAGGTTGTTCAGGAATCAACTCATAATACATCTGAAACATCGAAAATTTGAAGTAGTTACATATCTGAAAGCTTTAAACGTCCTTGTCTACCTCCAACTGGTGAAAACATGCTTAGATGCAACTGATCCATGATACCTTAAAAAAGCTTTACCATGTAAATTAAATATCTTCTTGTTTGCAGTCATCCTTGACCTTCTGCCTGGAGTTCAATACGGTGCTGAAGCTGGGACTTACTGCAGCTGATGAGCAAAAACCCCAACAGTCCGATGTGGGTCCACTAATCTTCATGCAAACCCAACTAGCACAGAGGCCTTGCCTCACCCTACACTAACTCAGTTCCCAGGCTGTTTCCAGATCCTAATGCAAACCACTGAAATATTACTTGGGCTGTGGTCTAAACATACTGGGTGATTCCTTTCTTATTACTCTCCGCTGGGATAACTGGAGACACTAAAACAATTTTCTTCTGGCATCAGCATCGGGGTAGCGTCCAAGTTAACCAACGTCACTTGTGTGCTTTACTGTGCTGCTCCAAAACCCAGCACAATGAAGGAAATGCTAAACCGAAGTGTGCAGGGTGGTAGGGGAATGCAGTAATCTGCTACATCACCCCTGGTGCTATAAGGAATGTAGGATGGATGAGACTACAAATCAACACAAGGAGTTTTGTCTATACATGTAAGCAGTATATTGTCCTAGTTAAAAGCTGTTCCTAATCCCTGCTACATTTCATATTTCAGCTGTGTTGGAAACATGACACATTTAACAGATAGCCCTTCCTTGTCAATACAGACTTGTTTAAAAAGCTCTTCTGCTTGCCGTTGGGATGGCAGGATCTTACAAAGGAGATGGTTGCGGTAGGCCAGGCTGTGTGACCAGCCAGCAACACTGACACAACACAGCCTGATTACAAGAGTGCAGCACACTCGCAAGGATAGAAATGTCATCTCTGTTCTGTGATGTAGTGTGCTAAAGGGCACTTAGGAATGAAATACTAATTTGAAAAGATGGCTCTACTCAACGCTTTTGTATTAACCCCTGCTGTCGATGACGGTGTGACCCTGCGAGCACCCACTCTTCCCACAATGGAACTTGCAGGAGGGTTTGTAGCCTTACTGGGTTTTTCCTTTCCAGTTAGATCCTCCAAGGGGAAGCGTGAGGGGGACTTAGTGAGGATTTTGAGACCTGGGTTGCACCAACACCCAGCACAATGCAAACGTGTGTTTTCTATGGCAACAGAGAACACAGAGAAACTTGCTTTCTGTTGTTCTTTCATGCTTGTGGAATGAGGGTCTCAGTGCTTATCTTTTTCACAGGGAGAACTGCAGAGTTAATACTGTGTAATCAGTTAGCAGCAGCAAGCTCAACTTTTTGAAATTCAATCTGAAATTCTTAGCCAGGGCAGCTTTCCTGCTGCCTCTGATGGACTTTAAGCTGAGTAAGGAGCATGGAGTCAGACCCCAAGTATTCAAACCTCCCATGCCGTTTGATAGTACAGTCAAGGAGAAAAACCACACAGCATAAAGTCTAGCAGCTTGGCTCTTATGGGAAACTAATTGCAGCCATAGGTTCTTTGTGTGATATTGCACAGAGATATTTACTTTGTCCTTCACCTCTTTAACCTTCCTTAATATCGAACATTTTTACTTATGAAGAAAAATCTAGCATTTTGACTTCCAGGTGGAAATGCTGTTTGCTTCACAATCCTGAAAAGGCAGTTTTCACAAGTTCAATATTTAGAGCCCAGATGCTTTGTTCTTTCTGCATCCTGACTGAAGCTTTGCACTGCAACTATTACAATGATCTTTCAGAGAGAGATATGTTAGGAAAGAATTATCAGCATCCAGCAGATAATAAGAAATGTATCATTAGTTAAACCTGGATAGACCATGTGTGGGAATCAGACCGCTATGGTCACTGCTGATTTAGGGTGATCAATGACTCAGCACTGGCTGATTCTGTTGCTGAACCTTGAAAGCAATTGCACAAAGATAACCTCCTTCCACAGCTACAGCTGACTGGCTCCTTGTGTACAAACACAATTGTTCAGAGTTAATCACGCTGGCTGAAATCAGTGCTGGGAGAATGACTGCCAGGTAGTGCCTTGACCCACAGTTCAACTTCAGTGGGTGCCCGCCTTGCTCACCTTGGTAGCCTCAGGGCAAAACTTGACCTAAGTTTTTCAGGGGTGGAGGCAAATCTCAGTTTTTCAACCCCGAGAGGTGGTTTGGATATGGGGAAGGCTGAGGTGGAGATGGGACAAGAGCTTTCTTTTATGAGCAGGAGAGGGACATGAAGTGGCTGGGCACCCCTTTTCCTCCCAGAGTAGACTCCAGTCCAGCACACCCCAGGTCTCCCCTCTTGGCAAAAAGGAGTAAACAGCCTGGCTTAGACCAACCTGGCTGTCTTGAAGCACAGAGAAATGTGCATGTGCCCTCGACTTAGCTCAATGTCCCTGAGCTGCTGGTCCTTGGCTTGGGCTGGTGGTTGAGCTTTGCATCAGGTTAGAAGCCCATGAACAGCCTAGAAAGGGGAAGGTGAGACTTCAGCAAGATTCAAAACACAGGCATACAAAGGGAAACGTAGGAAAAGTTGAAATGACAAGGTTTTTGAGTTAATGCTGTCTTGGCTGCCAGCCAGGGGACCTGCTTCATGCTTGACTGGCTGCTGCTGAAAACCCTAGCTACTGCAAATGCCCCATAATAAAACCAAAAATTGGCTTGAGCCCCTAAAATGTGAGACATCACCCCCTTTGAACCCAGCAGTGGCATATGGACAAGCGTGCCAGGAGGCTGATTCCTTCTGAGTTGTAAAAAACAGAGAACTTAAACCTGTGGTGTGAGACATGTATTTTGGGTGGGTGATTCATGTGTAGCCTGCATGGTTGCTTGAAAGTCTTGTCACAGAGAGCCAATGTACATACAATTGCTGAGGTGCCCCCTTCTGCATGCCAAATACATGGCAGAACATTTTTTAACGGGGGGTGCTGCAGGACACTGTGCCATTTGTAAATGGACTCTGTGCAAAGATCCTCAACTGGCTGCTTCCAACAGGGGAGGTATCAAGGGGAAAATTCACTAGAGGCATTTTTGCTAGGTCAGGCAGAAAGGAAAAAAAAAAACCAAAACACCTTGGCGTGGATCTGCAATACTTCACATGTTCATAACCTCTTTGGTCTCCCTCAACATAGGTGATGATCGTGACAAGAAAACGTAAAGCAGCTTTATGTGCTCCCAATAGGATGGTCCTTAAGTGCAGGGGCTGAGCAAGCTGAATTTTGTAAACTTTTTCTTTCCAAACCTCACAAATAATGGTCCCCATCAACCTTGATTTCCTTTTTTCAAGACATTTTTATTTATAAAGGCCAGATTATAAATGCTGGACCAGGGTACTGGGGATTTCAAGACTATCTTGCTATGGCCCTGACCTCTGCAGGACATTGAGGTTACATTATGATTTAATCTGAAAAATGCTCTAACACCTTCAGCGTGTTAGGGTGGTTTTTTTCCTCAAAAAATGGTAAGTAGATAAATAAAAAGGTGAGATAACCTCTCTTTCATGTGGTCTTGAAACACCAAATTAAAGGTATGTGGCCAAGTGAAGAGGGCCACTGAAGGACATTTGCAGCTAAAAGTTTTGAATGGCTGAGAGGAGAATGAAGAGGATATAAAAGCAAGCGATGGGAAGAAGAGGTTTGAATAATCAAGACAAAAGTAGAACAACTGCCTAGGAGTCTTTTATGGAACAGTCATAGAGAAAAAGCTAAATGTTTTGTGAGATGAATTCTTAGATGAGTGACTACATCAGAGTCCATGAGTTCATACAACTTGATTGTCAGTTCCAAAAACTTGATGGCAGAGTTCTGGCATAGCTGTGAAATCAAATAAATGTTATCCCCTATTTTCCACCAGGTAAAAAGTTAGTGTGCTTGTTGAAAGCAACAGCCCTCACAGAATACACGCTATCACACCAGAAATGACCCTGTCTGATCACTTGCCCTGGGTTGTTCTTCTATGGAACTACCAAAGAGCATGCATTGCCTTCTGCTCCTGTGAAAGAGGCATCCCATCCCTCCCATCCATCATCAAAAATAAGTGATCAGCAATATCCTGAATCCCAGTTAAAGCACAGCTCTTTAGCTTCTTCCATTAATCAAACTGCAGGTTGTATTTGGAAGGTTTAGCTGAATTTATTGAATGAACGGATATTTCTGATAGTAAATCGTTTCGGTTCCTGCAAGCATTTCGCATACAGTTTTATTTTAAGGTTGGTTGGCCAGCTCTAGCCAATGCTGAATAAACAAGCTGTCTGTCTCTGTAAACAATATCTGGGATATCCCTCTTCTACGTTAATACAACACATGTACTGCAGGGGGAATTTTCCATGTTCCATGAAAAGTATTATTTAATGTGATTTTCCATGAGAAAATGGAAAGTACAGTACAAAACAGGGATTTTTTATACTATTTCTGAACATCTGGGAACTGATTAGATGGTAGTGCTAGAACCCTATTATTTGTTGCCCCTAGTTCTGGACAGCCCATTTTCTTAGACTAACTAACAGGTGAGAACTCCAGAACCTCTGTAGCTCAGACCAACCTTCGCATTAGGGCAGAAAAATAAATCTGAATGAGAACCTACCTGAAATTTGTGAAAGTGTGTACTGTATATAATATATGAGAACACTGCTCTGAGAGTCCTGGACTCCCCGATAGAGGTTAGGGTCACATATCTTTTTTCCTATCCTTTGCCAAAACACACCAACATTAGCACAGGCACATACAGAAGAGCTGCCATGTGAATTCTTGCTCCCTTGCCGTGACTCGACCCATGTCCTTTCCCTGCAATAGCCATAGGAGAGGCTTTGACTTCCCTCTTTGCCCTGTCTCATTCCTTTGCTGCAGAGGTGACCCTGGTTGTACCATCATCACTGTGAAACTCTTTGGACAGATGAATTGGGAACACAAATGATGCCAGCACTTTGGCATCTAAATGAAGGAGAGGAAGAATTGTAAAGTCTCTCTGCTTCTTCTGGTGAAAAGCACGTGGTTTCTTCTGACAAAAAGTATGCTTGTTGTTATTATAATTAAAATTTGTTATTTTCATTGGGGTTTTAGCTGGGTTTTGGGGGAAAGGAGATGGAAATGTAATAACAGGAAACCTGCAAATTAATCTACGACACATTTACTTAAGTCATTCAAGCTCTACCAGGCAATACCAGCTGTAAACCTGATCTCTAGCCTGAATGGTTAATTTTCTTAATCTGCAGGGAAAAACAGTGATGAACATTAATTTTTATTTAACATTGAGTGGCTCTAAGCATTTTCACAGGCAGACTTGGTATCATCTGTGTGTCATCTGGAACTACTGAATATACCATCTGAAGCCCCTGCAGCATGAAGCACTGGTTACTCCTTTTCTGCCAGCAATGTTAGTGGAGCCACTGATGTAGCCACTGGGATATGTTCCAATGCTTCCTAATAAAAGAGAGAAAACTAAGCTTCCAAGACAACTTGCTGCTGGGCTAACTTGCTGTAGCCACATGATTTTCACATTTTCTGCAGAATGAATTAAATGATCCACAACGAACATCAACAACAGGAGTAACTCAATCTACACTTTAAAGAGCTGGTTGAAGCCCACACTTCCTCTCGCTTCAGGCACTGATGACTGATAGCAAGACTTGTAAACAAACAGCACAGTCCTGTTCATCTTCAGTCCCCTGCTGTCACAGCTCCTCCTTTTTCCTGACCAAGATAATCTTTATTCTAACCCAGGTGCCTCACCTCTCTTATAGCCAGAGAAAAACACCCTCATTTATTTCAAATGGAGCAAATTGCTTTAGGCTATTATGGATAAGTTACAGATGAACCAGTGTCCAAGCACTGGATTTGAGTCTAGATGTGAATTGCAAATGCCAATAGAATTGCGGGGTTTTTGACTTCTAAGTTCTTTTATAAGAATGGCTTTGTTCAAGAAGAATCGCAACATATTCTCATGTCCATTTTGATTCAGGACAGTGAGTATACGTTGGCTGAAATGTTGCCATTACAGGGACACTTTTTTGCATCAGGGTCAGCAAGAAGTGACTGCTCCCTCAACCTTTTCATGGTCAGGGTGGGTGGAAAACCAATGCTTCCTCGCATTTTAAATGAGACTGAAGTTAAAAAAGTCAAATAAAAATCACTCATGAAGCACCAAAGCAAGATTGGTAAGGGCAGATTCGTCGATCCAATTCAGAGAGATCATCCACGTCCCTGGTGTGACTGTGATCCATCACCAGACAGCATGGAGCAGGTAATCTGGAGCATTTGTTTCTCCGTTCTGTGATGGATGCAAAAAAGGCTGCCAGAATACTTGCGCTGGACTTGACTGAAGTTCATCAAACCCAGCAAATTTTGTTAATCCACGTTGTCTCAAGAAACAAAAGTTTTCCAATAAAACTTATCTGAAAAAATCTGGATCTATTTGTGGTTGTCTGTGCTAGTCTCCTGGTTCAGAAGGAGCTTCTGCAGTGATTGATTTACTTCTTAACTCAGAGATACATCTCTAAAGAAAGCTTAGAATAACAATGCGGTTTTCTGCTGCCCACTTGGGTTACAGACTTTCCAAGGCTACGGCCATCTGCTGCTCCACAGAAGTAAGAGACCATGTTATATTTATCCCACAGCCACTTCTGTAATATGCATGATTATCATTATCTTCATAACTAATAACAGATTTATAAGGCTTTGAAGTTTTGCTTTCTTTGCTGGCTTGGGAGAACAATGGTGCGCAATGTGGGCCTGGGGGTTTCTTCAATCTCTCTTTAGCAGAGAACTGCGAATCAAAAGCCAAACTAGTGGAGAGATTGTCAGCTGTGAGAGAAGCCAGCTCACATTCACTTGAATCCAGTGATCCTTATCCAGTCTTTTCTTGGTTTCTAACAAAAACTTAAGCCAACTGACCTTTGCATACTCTGAACTATTATTCTTGAAATCTAAGAGAGAAAAAAATCTGTATAATAGTTATTTAACTCTTGCATTGGCATTTGGTTGAAAATGAATACTAAGAACACATAAAATGTGATCTTCTCATACTGAAAGATTTCCTACAGCTGACAAGTGAGTAGAGGAGCCCCTTAATTTGTTCTGTTGTGCTTATCACCTAGAAATCCAAACAGAGTGGTATTTTAGATTTTTGAAAGCATAATAAATCCAAAATATGTATAATTGGTCTACAAGTTTAAAAAAAGACAAAACAGAATATCTTTTTACTTCTCATGGAAGAAGGGTGACTCTTAATTTGAGCCCATTAGGAGCCCTTTGATGAAAATGCAAACTGACTGAAGCTCCTTTTCACAGGCACATACAAGGTTTGATGAAATTTTCCTTTTGAAACTTTTTCAGGAGCACATGGGTTTGCTGGTCAAAAGAAGTGAGATGCTAAACTAGATCTTAGATTAACAAAAAAAAAAGTGAAGAAGAAAGAACAAGGCACTGTGCCAGGGTCTATTTCCACTCTTTTGTTTTCCACAGAAAATTTCCAAATATCTCATTAAAAAAAAAAAAAAGAGGAAAAATAATAAAAATCTCAAGAAGTTCTGTATTTTCTACCTGGCTCCACTTTTAATAGCAAACAAGCCAGGCTGCACAACACTTAAGGACTACAAGCAGAGAATGCCACAGGGAGAAATTTAACCTGCCACAAACATGTTGTTGCTAGTATTTGTCAAGGACACCAGAGTTAACCATTGCTCCTCCTGGGAATATCTTGGGATTTGATGTGAATGTAAATGTCCATACAAGTCATCAAGTCTCCTCGGGTATAAATACAGCCTCCAAAGCTGTGCCACCAACAGCAAAATGCTGCTGCTTCTGTGCTCAGCCTGTGCACTGAGTCAGGGGCAAACACAGCAGGAAGAGTAATGCTCATCATGGCTTTTTGTGTCTAGTAATAGGCAATCCTTGAGTTTTGGATGGCTACAATCTCATGGTCATGTATGAAGGAACGCAAACTGAAGTAGGCAGAAAACCTGCCTGATGGCTCTGCTGGGAATATCCTCTGTAACCTACCAGCTGCTTTTTTTAACCTCTTCATCTTAAAAGATTGAGTGGTAATTTTTAATCGCTACTCTTGGAAGGTGCGTACTGCAAAGCACTGTGTGGCAGCATCAGGAGGGGTGGGACAGCCTGTAGTAGCTGGCTGTTTCTTTTTTTTAAACATAGGGTGTAACATAGATGGTGCTCTGCAGCTCACTTTTCCATTTGTAAAACCTTATCTGGCGCTTGAGTCATGGAAAAGTCATTTGCAGCACTTTGTTTCCTCTCAAATTGAGGTCAAAATGTGCTAATGTCTGGTGGGAAGGGCTGCAGAGTCTAAGGCATGATGGACTGGAAGAGCCATTAAAATGCAGGCAAGGTAGAAGCAGATCGGCAGTGTATGGGGACGGATTCCTGTGCTGAATTGCAATGAATTCCTAAGGTGATGTCATAGGATTTAACCAATGATAAGTGACCAAAGACAGTTTAAGTAATGATGAAACTAAACACAACCACGTAAACAAGAAAGATGGTGTGATTGGCACCCCGGCTAAATTCCTAACAGGACTTATTTCTCCTGTGAAGGAAAATACTTGAAAGAATTTAGTAACATTTTTAGAGGTCATTAAGCTGAAGCAATTTATTTAAACAAAGTAAAAAGCTGCTGTTTGCCATTCAGGGCCTTTCTACGTTTGGATATAAGCAGTGTAACTCCAGTAAGGTCATCACCCTTGGAAGAGTTAGTCCTGCTGAAGAGCAAGCCCTTAACGATTACATAGGCTCTTTAGCAATGCTACCTCTTACTGCACTGTGCCTGCCTTCTCTGCCACAGGGCATGTCAGCACAGAGGTCCTGGGAAGCACTGAAAGGAAAAGCAGAAGAAAGTGGTATGAAGAGGACGTAGATCACAAGGGCAAAAGGAATCTATTTGGGACTTCCCCAAACCCATAACTTTTTTTCTGGTGTTCACAGTTATTTGCAAATGGTCCTACTCCATAAAACATTTTGGAAGAGGCTGGGTTACTCAAGCATTCACTGTTGTTCCCCACAAAGTCTTTCACAAAGCAGTGAGTAATCTGAGGGACAAAAATAATTCAAGACCTCGGTTAATCCATTTTGCAGCTGTTGTCAGCTTTGTCTCTGATCACTGTCTGGGATGCATGTTCTAGGGGAGCAGAGCACCAGGCAAATTCAGAGAAGTTACAGGCAGATGAGTTCCCATCATTTCGCCCGTTTCCATGTTGGGACAAGATTCCTCCTTATTTGTACATTGAACAGCCTATTGTCTAATTTTAAACTTCCAACAAAGGGGTTCTTGCCACTCTCCCCAGAGGCAGTGCCTCAGACAAAACAGGACCTTTCCACAACAATCAGCAGAAAATTTTACTTGTAAAAATGTCAGCCCACTATCAGGGCTAGGCTAAGGAGTACAAAGACCAGATTTGTGGTAAGCACTGAGGGGAGGAAGGGGATGATAACATCAGCAGCATCACTGGGGGTGGGGAGGGAGCCTGTGCGACTGGGGCTCCTCTCAGGATCCTCACTAGGTGCTCTGGGGTTTGTAGGGCTGGTGTATCAGGAGGGTCCTCTCTGCTGTTTGAAGGGTTGAGCGGTGTCTGAGCTAGTTCAGCAGCTGAAAAGAGAACCCAGCGCTATTAGCTCCTCAATGGTTCAGATTTGCAGTAGCAAAGGAAGAGGAGCATGAAGGCAGCTTGGCAGGGGCTCAGGTAGCTGCTGCTGTTGATTTTGGGACATGTTAAGGAGGACAACCTTACTTTCTACTGTGGCCAACTACTGTAGATGCATTGAGTGGTCATGAGAAGAAGAGTCTATTAATTTAGACTGGCAGTTTTCAATGATTATAATTGACAAGATCTTACAGAGAAATTACAGTCACAGCTGGCATCATGAGTGTGAAAGGAAACCACTGGCTGGAACTGCTTGGACCTGTCTTTCTTGCCTTTAGGCTTTTTTTTTTCTTTGCTTAATTTTTTTTACCTCCAAGAAATTCACAAGATGTATTGAAACAAAAGTAGGAGCTGAGATCTTGGAAAATTTGCCCTTAATGTGTTTTCCTGATTCTGCTTTCCTCTTTTCAAGGGTGTTGCAGCCTCTTGTTTCTCCATCATTTCATCTGAGCTCTGAAATGGGCATCCACAACCGCAATCATGGAGTTGTTTCCTGTCCAGTATCAGATTTGGTATCTAGTTTTTGCAGCAGGGCAGTATGGCATGAGATTTACAAGAACAAAATGCCACTGCACTGCTCACGGAAACCCAGCCTACCTCTAGCTTTTAGTTCAAACAAGTCATCCCTCTTCTAAGACAACTTTTTCCTCATTTGGTAATGCTTCTTTTCTTATATTTTATTATTATAAAGAATAAGATATGGAGATCTCCATCACTTAAGGTTTTTAAAATAAACCTGTCATTCTGGCATTTGGCATAATTTGAAATATACTGTATCCAGACCCAAAAAGAGAGAGGTTCAATGATGTTGTGTCCACTTTCTTAGCATTATTGTTACTACTCCCAGCTCATCATATTAGGGTTGTTTCCAGTGGCTACATGAACATCTTGTCTGTCAAGTACAATAGTTTATATGTGCATCCATGGGACAAGTACGCACCGTAATTACGTTTTTAAGACATGGGCAATCTATTAAGAACTACTGGCTGGCACGGTGATAAATTGACAATACTAATTGTCGTCTGTTACCTCTTATTCTGCTCTGTTTTTCTCATTCCCTTCACTTTCCCAGAGAATCCAGATTCTCATGAGGGATTTCTGGGCAGCTGCATGAGGTGGATGCCAGCAGCTGGAGCTTGTTTCCTGGTCCCCTCAGCTCTGGTATATGAGTGACAGGCTGCCTACTGACAATACCCACTTTTAAGGGCTCATATATGACTCCACTTTGGCTGGCTGCTGTAGCTTTGGGGTCCAAGTATAAACCAGCATGGGTTCAGCTTGAAAATGAGTCATGGAACCACCCTGAGTAATGCTTTCCTTCAGTGTATTCTGAATTGTGAAACTGTCAGGTTCTCCAGGATTCCATAGGAGATGCAAAATGAAATATCTTTCTTTTTTAGCTTAAAATAATATAACCCCATGGCATATCCTGAAAGTATGGAATCTATCCATGTACGACTTCATTCCTGGGGAACTCTGAAAGTGTGCCCAACTTCTAAGGAAGGTAATAAGGAAAGAGAACAGTTGTACTAAGCTTCATAGGCTGATTACTATAACTGTATTTGCTGTCTCATTTAGCTAATTTCCTACTATTTTTCCTAACTCCTTCCTCTCTCTTTCTTATTGCTTTCTGAAAAAAATCACGGGAATACAGTGTATTTCATTAAATTAATTCAATATGCATAATAATCTGGCAAGAAATAGGAGAGGCTTTGGCAGTGCAGGACTAAGGATCATCAAAATGGAGTCAAAAAAATCTGCAAATCATTTTAACTGAATGTAACAGTAAATAAGAATTATCAGCAGGAGAAGTTTGATTAGCTGCATAAAGAAGAGCAAGGTAGATAAATCTTTCTTGCGCTGCCATTAGAGTGGAAGGCAGTGATGGTAAAGTATGTATGAAGGAAAAAGTGAGACTTGAACACACTTTAGGTCAGATATTAATAGGATTTGGGAATAAAGGAGGAAGAAGGCTAGCAGAATTTGCAAGGGGAATCTGAAGACTGCAAACAAGATTAAGAATGTTATAACAGAGACTTCAGAAGAGAGATAGAGTGAAATTCTAAAGGGAATATATACTCAATGGAGGTTCATCAGTCTGCAAACATAATCTCTATGTGAGAAATTACTGACCATACAGAAATTCTCAAAGCGTGTCCACATATCATCTCTCCACTCAGTGAACTTTTCTCTCATCTCACAGTCCTGCTGTGTTGGTACCAAAAATGAGGCTGGGAAGTCCAAGAATATTGAAGAGTTCACACAAACTTGTCATCTCACAGACAGACTCTCCAGGTGGAAAGATGATGAGCTATGAGATATACCCTCTTCTCTACTTTGACCCTATTTGGGTTTCTACTGTTATTTATACATGTCCCAGCAGGAAAAAAAAAACAAAACAGAAACCCAAACAAAAAACAAATCCGTCCTCAAATGGTTTTGCACTAACACTTTAATGGACACTGTCAGTGTACCTTCATATGACCAACAAAGTCAGTTGCGTTCAAATCTTGGCATTTAAGATGCATCCCATCATGGGCAATGGTGAGACTGACATGGAAAAACAGCCCTTCCCTGATCTTGGAACTGTTTTCTGGGCCAATAAAAAGCACTTTTCCTCATGATCTCTTTTTATATGTTGCAAACTTCCTCTGTAAATATTGTAACAGAGATGTCTGAGGAGAGATAAAAAGAAATCTAGAAAGAATATACATTTGACAGAAGTTCAGCAGTTTGCAAACACAGTTTTCATGCAGGGAATTACTGCCCGAAGTTAAGTTCACAACTAATACATATATATCCTTCTCTTCTTCTTCGCTCCAGCTGCTTGTCTGTATACAAGACATAAACTCCATTCTGTCAAGGAGATCAGATATACCCCCAAGTCCTGTTCTCCCAACAGCAGAAATCCAGCTATTGACCTAATTATGGGACTCTCCTTGCTGAAGGCAAGGGAATGACCTTTTCTAAGAAGGAGAAGATTGCATATCTCTGCATAACCCTTCCAGCCAGTTATCCGAGGGTTATCTGTCAGCCTCCCTAGCTCCTCATCATCGGGGTAATCTTCTCTGACCTGTACATTGCTGGGTAATTCAGGTACAAGGTTGCACAAGAAAGGACCCAATTGCTCTTGATGAGCAGAAAACTAAGCATTTAAGGCAAAACTCTGACTTATATCGTAGCCCTGAAACTCTAATGAAGGTGAATGGGAGTACATGAGTACAGAATATGGATCTTCTAATTTAGAATGTGCTTGACTCTGTCTCAACTCTGAAGCTGGCAGCTTCCTCTCTGCCCAGCACCCTTTCTCACATGAGACTCATATGTCACTGTCTGATCTCTGGCTGATGATTCTTTCTCCTCTCATTGTTTATACTCTCATGACCTTTTGTTGTTCAGGTGTCAAGAGCCCTCATTATCATTTTAGACATGAGGTCATGCTTCTAATCAACCCTCCCCCCTTATTCAATTAACATTTCCAATGTTTTTAAATTAAGAATGTTGGTCCACAGGCCAGGGAATTTCCTTCCAATTAGTACCAGTAGTGAAAGGCACATATCAAAGTTTATTTGCTTGTATCAGTACTCTCTTTTGATCTGCTGAGAGGATCTGGTGAACATACAATTAAGAAGTTCCTCCTAGGTATCTTTCCCCAAAGGACCAACAATACCTGCCGGGGTCTATTAGCATTTCAATATGTTTCCCACCTCAGGAAATGTCTCTGCTTCCTTGCCTGGCTGGTTAATATAGCTGCATATTTTGCATGCATACCACTTAAAGTCACTGCCTGCCATTGCTGAGACTAATTATCTTCCGTATTGCACAGTTAGGGATTATGACTTGCATTCAGCCTTCTTCACCTCTCATGGGAGGGTCAAATGTGCACAGCCATTTGGGAAGGGTCAAACATTCAATGCTGTCAGAGAGGGACCAGCAGCATCCATGAGACACAACAGGAGAGTGACAGTGCTCTGTAGGAAGTGCTTGTATCAGACTAGCAACGTGCATGTTTCTTGATGTCTTCACAGGCTTATCTCTAAGGTGTGCGTGATTACCTGGCCTTCTCTACACAGCTGCTGGGCATATGGACTGAACAGAAGGGTGCTCAGAAGGCATGATACTTCCTGATCTCAGCCTCAGATTACATCTCTTGGAAGGAGAGCAGAATATCTTGTGGGGAGGATATTCCACCATGTTATTACTTTTAAAGTAGTGAACGCTTAGTGCAAACCAGAACATGTCAGAAGCACACCATTTTAATGAGACTTAGGAACAGATCAACTCTGCCAGAAGTTATATGGGAGTATAATTGCCTCAACATTTGCCTGTGGCTACACACAACATGTCTACGTCTTGACCTGGTTTAAGCACGTTGTCGAAAGGATTCTTTGCCCAACTGTTGGCTCTCACAATTGCAAGTCAGATGCACTAAGTTCCCATTTGAACCCAAGAAGATTACTATCTGCATCTTGCCAAGGCCAACCTGTGCAAACACAGCCCATAATTGGGAGCGTGATTATAAACAGAGATAGTCCTAGAGCATTGAAATCCAAGGCTCAGTTCCAACTTTACAGCCAGGAGATGTGTGGAAGTTTTCTTTGCTTGAGATCCCATTGCAAATACTTCATGTATGGGGGGCTGCCAAGTTGTAGGGACTTTTTATCTATTCTTCCCCCCTCTCTCTTCTCTGTCCCTGTGACTGATGGCAGTACCATGACTGTGCTGCCTCTGACATGCCACATTAGTAGACTCAGATGTGTTACGTATTTGGGGCCCAGTGCCTTCGCTTTCCTACTGCAGTACAGTATGTTGTAAATAGAATCTGTGTCTCACTGTCTCCTCTGATGTTTATTATAATTCAGGTGGCCTTTACTTTGTGGAGATGAGTGGTTCATGAATGATCCTGAGTTGATTTTTCAGTCGAGGAGAACCATCTTGTGGTTTGTGGTGTGTGGGAAGGGGATGTTCTATAGACCAACCTGGACTAAGCATCCATTACATGTTTTGCTGAGATTTTGAGGGATGAGACTCAGTGACCCAGACTGTCCTCTCTCACTCTACAGCCCTTTATGTAGTTCAGGGACAGAGGGTTTTTTCCAAAGTGCATTCAAGTATATTTCAGACTGTGAGATAAGTTTGCGAATTCTTTCAGGAAAGGACTTTTAGTTATCTTAATAGTTAAAGGAATTTTAAAAGGCAAGGGGAAAGCACTTACTGACATACACAGCACAAGAAATACAGAAAGAATACCAGTGGAAATATTAATGGGGCCAGAAAGAATCTAATTTAAGCCTTTTAGGTGGAGAGTGCTGAGTCCTTTCTTGCATTTATCAGTGAAAATCAGGAGTAACTCCCCCAAAGTCAGTAGATTTATGCCAGTAGCCCAAGGAAGCAGACTGCCTGGAACCACTGCTAATTTGAACACAGACCAATATAAGTCTGTGGGAATAAATCTTACATAGTGGGTATTAAAGTGAAGTGTTTGTGTCAGCCTAACCTCTTCCAAATGTCCAAGTCAGAAGGATACTACAAACTGGGAAGATCTGTTGCAAGAGAGGAAAAAGAAAACCCAGATATGCCTGAAAGTATTCCTACTGAAATCAGCAGTGGTTTTGGCATTGGCCTCAAGGGTTGAAGGGTTCAATGCATGGGAGACTATGATAACAGGAATTTTAGAAAGGGAAAGTTAATAACCCACCAGTGAAAGGTACTGAAGGTACTGAGCTGAGTCCCAACATGCTTCCTCCAATATCATAAGCACACCTGGACAAATATTGAATGAGTATTGAAACAGGAGGCAAAGTTTCTTCCCAGTTTACGTCAAAGGCAGGTATCCTAACTTTGGGTTTGGTGATGCTTCTCAACGCATCACCAGGCTTGTAGAACTTTGCAGCACAGAGGCAAAAGCTGGGTCTGGATAGTATGTGGATACAGATATCCTCGTTCCTCACATTCTATTTTAGGGTTGCAAAAGGAAAGTGCAGAGCTGTTCCCAGCTCAAGGATGAAGGCATCTCTACAAAACAACTTTGTGAACATGGGATCCAATCCAACATCCAGCAAAACCAGCGAGAAACTTTCTATGAGACTACAATGGCAGATGAATTAGAGTCGTGGAGAGACAGTCTTGTGGACACATGCACTGTACCTGAGATAAGAGCATGGATGTTGTGTACCTCTGATTAAATTCAGGATCATCTCTCTTTTCCGTAAAAAACCCTAAATTCAATTTATTCGTGCATTCAGCAGGGTTGGTAACTTTGCAACCCCAATAGGCCTGGGAAAAACTAATAAGATTTGATTCATTTATCACTGTAGCCTTGGATTTAAATGCCACAGTCACCAGCTTTCTCCCAAGAGGCACTAAAAATCTTCAGGTACTGGTATCAACATATTTTCTGTGTGACTCTGTTTATAAAGAAATCCTGTTGTCACACACTGATCAATAAGAGGCAGGTATGCCTTAGGTTTCTAATCATTATGAATCCATTTAGAATTCAATGCTATAGCAGCAATCACATTGAGTCATTAGGGAATTCACAAGGATGGCTTATGTAGTTCCACAGCAATTCCCTTGTAATTCAGCACTAATTAAGCATTATTTCATGCAGGAAATAATGAGCTGTGGAAACACTGTTAGTGCCAAATAATGGAATAAAGGTGTGTTTGCATATTACAAACACTCCATGAATGTTCAAAGAGGTGAGAGCAGGTCTTGACTTTTTTACCCCGGGGAAGAGAAAGGATCCTAAAGAATTCATCTTGCTTAACTCAGCTGAGTACAACCTAAATAAATATTGAATTAGAGAGGGACACACTCGAAATTGGAAAATCACTCTGACTTTGCACATTTGAAATGTCAGTGGTTTAATTATTAGATTGTTTCCAAGTCAGTGCCATTCCTGAGAAGTGTTTGCTGGTTAGCTGGTGTAGCAAACATTATTGTTATCTATAGCGGTCAATAAGATTTGAAACTTTTCATTTGAAGAGAAGTTTTGACACAAGACTTACAGAAGATGCCAGTTTCCTACTTTATTTAGGACCAGATTTCTAGGTGCCCAGCAGTGACAGCTTTCCCAGTGCCCAATAAACTGTGGAGGTCCCAACTTTCCTCCTGCATTCCCTCATATTCCAGTTGGGGCATGGGTCTAGGATACGGCAAAAAGAAGTTATTCCCTGTTTCATAGGGACATTGCCGTAATCCTTTCATGTCTAACAGTTCTTACTGCGCCTGAGAAGGATGGATCATGTTCAAAGCTCTGCAAACATCAGGTGCCCTGCAAGCCCTGGGGATGGTCCTTCAGTCCATGGCTGAGATTGTCTGGGAGAAGTTGAGTACCACAACACCCTGACATGTCTTCTTACCCCACTGATGTGGTGGAGTGGGATTTTAAGGGGAGTTGCAATGTTCACACCCCAGCAATTTTGGCTTCAGATCACAAATTAGACCCTTAAAAAAACCAACTGTATCTAAACAGCTCAATGAGATATGAGTCTTTTGGCTTGCATTATGGCATGTGAATACTTGCTACAAATATTTTCCCCTTAACCATGAAAGGCTCAGTCATTAACAGAAGTTGTTGAGAATGGGGTTTTGTTTTGTTTTACTTTGACAGATCAGCAAAATGTCCAAAAGAACAACTATTTCGAAAAACAATGATATTGGCCTGTGGGGGGGGAAACCAGTTGAACAAAAGACATTTATGTGAAGAAAAGAAAAAAAAGCCCACAATACCATTTCCAAAAGAGGTGCTTAGCTATCTTGACATAGCTAATTAGACGTTAGACGTACCTATTACAATTATTTAAAATGTCTTCTTGTTGCTTTTATTGTAAAGGAAACGCTAGTATCTGAAGGGAAAAACTGCTGAGGCTTTCAATGGGTGTAGTGTGACTCAACAGCTGGATATCTTCTGAGGCTCAGCTATGTGGAACGATGCGCTAGGAAGAGACACCAGCATTACCATGTCGTATGAAAGTCCCCTTAATGGCATTCTGTTTCAGAGTATCTGGAAATGGACCTTCTGAATTTTGTCTGTGAAGAAACAGATAAATTGCTAGGGCTAGTAACTTGTCTCCTAGTGCTCTCCGTGGGAGCAGAGAAGGGACAGAGGGCAGGCACATTGAGGGACCAACATCATACCAGAACTGGCTGAAGGTCTTTAAATATTAAGCTGGATTTTGGTGCCCAAGGACAAGGGAGAACTAACTATACTCTGCCTCAAGTCCCTGAAGTGCTGCTGGCTGAAGACAAGTGAGGTGGAGAGAGAGCACAGCCCTCTTTCCCCCTGATCCCCTGGACTCTGTCTGGGGATGGGCACTGCCTGTGTGGGAGCCACCACAGAAGGAGAGCAGCTGTGTACAATGGGAAACACTAAATCTCACTCAATCCTGAAGGGCTAAGTATGATAACACCTGGGAGATCAGGTCTCTGGGTGCTGCTTTCTGCCTGCTGCCCGTGCTGCTTATGGCCCTTGATGACCATGCAGGTGCCCATCATTTCCAAGCAGCCACAGCAAGACGAGGAAAGCCTGTCAGAGCAATAATGAGGCTGAGAAAGCCTTCTGAACTTTCTGCATTGCATGGATTTCTGGGACAGATGATTAAATATTATAGCTCCCTACATCGTCATGACAGGCAGAGTGGGTGACAAGGTCAGGGAAAGGAGGAGCTTATTCCTTACAGTGGTGCTTTATATCACTGATCTTGCAAGTCCCATCTTCACAACCGTGGATGCAGGCACTGTGTCAGTCCTTCAATCAGGCTGGCATTTGCCCTAACCTGTATTGACTTGTGAGACCTCTTCATTTCCTCCTCTGACTCTCCTCAGCCTTGCAGCCCTGAAATTCAATATACGGGAAACAGGAATGCAAGAAAGCTTGGAAGCCGAAGCTAATCAGGTGTTGTCAGGTGGGAGCTTTGCGACACATCATGAGCAATGGTTTTATTTTTCTCATTCTTCTGAAAATGCTGTTTGGGTTGAATTCAAACTGCAGGTCAAGTGAAAGATGCAGGACTTGCTATTGGAACTCTTCCTCTAGCAACATTCCCTTTGCTGTCAAGGGGAGCCAGCTGATCCCCAAATGCTTCTAAAACCAAATTAAAACTCCTGCTAGTCCAAGCTGCTGATGGCTGTATGCAAAGTTAATGGCTTGTTTGTTGTGCTTTGTTTCTGCTGTGGCAGTGGTTTTGTGTAGATTTTTTCCTCCCCTTTCCCTTCAAAGCAGTAACTTTTCTCAACAGATCTGGCTTTAAACAAAAGATGATGCTGCAGCTTTAATGAAAATTTAAAAGTCAATGAGACACACACAAAAAAAGAGACATGACCCAGGATGAGCTCAGTCCAATGAATAAATTCAAACCATTTAGTGAATGTTTGGAAAGATCAGAAGGGCACCTTTGCTTCCAGCATTTTAACAAGCCTCCATGAATTAGCAAGAGGCCTGAAAAATGAGTGGCAGTGGTGGGGAGTAATTCAGTTGTGATCACTTGAGGGTGATGAATGAGGAAGTGACACAGTCTGTGCAGAGACAAGTCATCTTTTCTAAAACAATTGTACTTAGCCCTCATGCCTGGAGATTTATATTGCAATGGTGGCAATGCTGGTAATTAATGAAGCAGTCCTGGCTTTTGGGGGGAATGTTAGAAACACAAAGCTGAAGAAGGAGCAATGTGAAGACCCAAAGAGATTTTCTCAAAAGGCTGAAATATTCCTAGACACTGGATGTTGCTGTATGAGAGGTTGATAAATTTGTCTTTAGCCTGGGAGATTGAGCATGGTTTAAAAGGGCTGGGGAAAAAAATGACTTCAAGGCACGTTTTAAGGTAGATGGAGGATGAATTAAGATTAATGAGAGGCTACAAGTGGGCTGAAACTAGCAGTCCTGATATGAGAACAGTGATAAAAGCCAGCAAGACCAGCCTCAGAATGTGAATTACTTGCTTTATTCAGTGCCCCTTGTGGTTATGTCTCAGCCATTTGTGTGTGCATGTGTGTGAATGCATGTATGGAAAACTGACATCCATTTTACATTAACCATGAACAAAATCTCAGTGACCATCAAGGCAAAAAGAGGAAAACACCTTTAAGTCCCAAAATGCAAAACACTTTTTTCTTCCCCTCGTCCCCCAACTGTAAATCACAATGCCGATTGTGTCCCGTTAATAGTTAAATGTGCTGTAAGTTAAATAGACCTAACAAGGCAGTTTTCAAACAGGAAACGTGGTAGGAGTTTAATGACATCTTACAGTACATCCATCCTGGCAATATAATCATTAAAATTTGTCAAGTGTAAAAACAAATGACAAAATATTACCCCAGAGCAACTTATTGTATAAATGCAACAATGAAGCTGCTAAATGGTTTCTCTGGATATTTACTTCCAGATCTGAAGTCATATTGATTTGGCTTCAGCTCCTGAAGGGCATGGGTTCATAGTTTTACGGAGAATGCAAGATTAGAAAGATTCACCTTACACAAGAGGTTTCCAAGTCTGCACTGCAAATTGGTGTACAATTATTAAAAAGAGAGCAGCCAGAAATTACTGAAATTGTCTTGGAAACACAGAGATCTGTGTTGTGGGGTTTTTTTTTGTTTGCTTATTTTTTATTTTTATTTTTATTTTTTAAAATGCTAGCAAGAATTGTAGTCCAGACTGAGTATCCACACCCCTATATACCATTCCTAAAATTGCACCAGATCCAGGCAGGACATTTGCTGCATGGAGAAATTTCACAGGAGGAGAGACCTCATTGCTGACAGGTCCTTATTGTAAAAGCTATTCATCATGAAGATGAAAGCAAAAAACCCCATACACATGCATGTAAATATATTCAGATATCTGTGAACACTAAATCCTAAAATCCAAAGGGATGTCGGAATATGAGACGTTGCCATTGTGGGCTGGCTGAGTTTGGAAACAGGATAACCCCACGGATTGCAGTGCCCGTTGGGAACTGATTATGCTAGAAGAGGAAGTGAAATGCCCTTTGCTGAAGGTCTTGATGTCTGCATATTTGCTCTCTGACACTTCTTAAAACTATTGACTGCTTAGAGGACCCATGTGCTGCAAACACTTGTATTCTCACGATGAGGAGTTGCATGAGGCACCTTTAAAAAAGTTCTGTAATCATTATTCTACTGTCACAGTATCCAGAAACTGGGGCTGAGTGAAATCCATAGCCCTTGCAAAAGGAGATGCCTGACTTCTGCGTCCTTGGATGACAACTATTCTACGTAATTTCTGGGCAAGTGAACAGGCCTTTGAAGGCAAAGGAACTACTTACTTACTTAGGTATACATCACTCCAGTTAATAGCTGATGACAGGACTGGAACTGGGACACGGTTCAAAATATGAATGGCTTCTTTGTATCATAGCATGTTCCCCTTTATGCCTCTTTTGTAGTGTAAAAAGCCATAACTGTAATGTATATTATCTTTGATATTGTGTTACAGCAGCAGCATAATGTAAAGGGGTCCTAATGAAACTCAAACAAAACTTGCTGAGTGGCAACTGGACCTAAAGAGATTTTTTGATTAATGAAAGAACTGTTCAGTATTGATCGTCTTGGGGCTGGCTAAGCAGTGGCATTATGCTCAGTATTCGAATGTGAAATCATCAGGAAATAACTATGTGACTTTGGATTTCACTATTTTTAGGCAAAGTATTCCTTGTCTCTTCAAAGCAGTAGGAGAACAGTTCTTCAAGGAAGAGAGAATGTCTTTCATACGAAAATATAAGCAAATCCTGAATTAAAAGATGGATAACATCCTTGCTATTTTTGTTTGTTTGTTTTTAAAATAAGAAGAAACACCATGCCAAGATTTGTGGGTTTCCTACAGTTACCCATGTACTTGCATACTTCATAAACACAGTCTTTTCTGTGCATGGCAGCTTGGCAAATTTTTTGAGTTGCCCACACTCTTGGCCCATGGGTCTCTGTAGCTCACTTAACCCAGCTCCTGGTGGTGGTCCCTTCCTGCTCTGTGGTAAATACCACCAATGTTGGAGGGCCAAGCAGGAGAATACAAAGTAGAAAGGATTAGCTCTATTAAGTAAGGCCTTTGACAATTTAACTCCTGTAATTAAATACTAATTAAGTGATATTCATCTGCTACTGGGTGTTGAGTTATGAAAGCAGGCTAACCAGCCTTGTGTGTTCTCTTGGTGCTTTTCTTCCTCATCCTCAGGATGCTACAGCAAAGCAGAGAGATCGCCCTGCTGCTGTTAGGTGTGTGCTGCTGCGTTTATCAAGTCCAGTCCTCCTCAAACATGTTCACTAGATGGGTACCAACGAAAGCTTCCTAGAATGCATCTTTCATCCACCACCACCTCACAAATTAGAGTAGCAAGACCCCTGTGTCTCCTCTCTGTGTCTGTTAGTATACTTGAGCACATGGGTGACATCCTGCTTAGAAGGACTGAGAAACCCTGCTGTGCTGCAGCCTCATTGTCTGCTCGTGTCTTCTTAAATACAAATACGTATCCAAGTTCAGTGACAGGCAGGGGAACAAAGATTAAACTCTCCAGCCATGTAGGAGAGCAGTTTAGTCATCAGGTAATTTGAAAAGGGTCCTCGCATGCTCATCTTTTAGAGTAATTCTACTAATATAAATCTCATTTTTAAACTAGCTTGCCTTTAAAAATGAAGACTGCATCTGAGACATGCTTTTGTTCCTTTTGAAATAGATTCTTCTCTAATTTATAAAATTAATATAAAGCCCTTTGTATGTAGAGCCCAACTCAATTAGTTCCCTCAAATGGCTATTTTCCACTTGATCTAAGCTACACTCCGAGGTTATAGCCACAGAGCTCCCTAGCACCATAATAATAGGCCTATTTTGGCATCGTTCCTTTTAGATTTGATTACTTTTTCCTTCAGACATTAGCACATGCTTTTTCTGAGCTAAATCCTATTTCATGTTCTCCAGTTCTTTTGTATTTTTAGTTTTTTGTCCTCTTTGGTTTTTCTGACACCTCCTAGTGAAGTGTCAATTGCAAGTTTAATTAACACATCCTCCAGCTTCTTATTTCACATGAGTAATGAAAATACCAGCTAAACACAGAGCCAATATCAGTCTTTTGGTACCCCAGGCCCTTCCACTGACTTTATTTGACTTCATAGACTATTATACATGTGGTGTTTCATTGAAATCCTCCAGACATTCTTTTGACCTCGTAACAAAATATGCATCTATGTTAATTTTTTCTTTTCCCTAGGTAAAATCACTTTAGGCTTTGACTTTGGGTTTTAGCCTAGATCTGCCACTCGAGTATGTGAACTGGAATGAACTCCATCCACAAACACGGAGCAGAGAATCCCTTGTGTATGAGGAAATCGCCAGCCGGCCCAAAACGGGCAGAAGCAGACACTACTACCTCAGTCACCTCCACTGTATGTGGGTCCAAGGAGGGAGAGTGCAGAGAACATACAACATTAGTGGAACTCTCTCCGATATTTCCTCAGCTGACACAGAGTAAGGACAAATGCATCAACCACGTTGCACCTAGCTCTATCTGGCCAAAACTATGAGTCATTTCCTCGCTCCTTCAAATTTTTCTTGATATTGTGTTCGTTTTCCTACTGGCTCTGATAAATTTGCTTAAGCCTTTTGCACTAGCGTGTTAAGAATGCACTAAATAACAAAATATTTTAATTATCTATTTACTCAGTTATCTACTTGACCATACAACTACTATGAGTTTAACATGCTTGACTTTATAGCCAAGAGCTTCATAATTTTGCAGGTAAAACCTGTTTTCTGGAACTTGTTCAGTTATTCTATAAGCTGAACTGACAGATGGAACTTAATAGCAGGGAGACTGAGAGAGCATTGAATCTTCTTTACACTCTGTTAAGTGTGCATACCTGTGAAATGCATGTGTTGAAGGACTGCCATTGGAGCCTGCATTTTGGGAGGGACCTGCCTCACCTAGCTTGATCCTCCTCCAGAGAATGACATATTCAATCTGTCTCAATAACCTGCACTCAGACGGGAGGAAATGCCACGTATGGTGCTGATCTCCTTCCATTGACCAGAGTTCTCATTTTGAGCCAGTTGACCTGAGGGGGACGAACCCTCCAGTTGTGGTGCAGTTTGTAATTGTCTCTAGACGAACAATTCCACAAGTAACTTCTAGACGACTCGTTCTCAGTTTGCAAATGCCTAATCTTGGCTCTTTCCTAAGACTGCTTCTTCACTCGGTTTACCAAGAAATGTTTAAGACACCTCTAACAAAAGACTGGAGGTTTAGATTAAAGTCCAGGGTTTAGAGACTTGCCTTACAAGTGCCTACTCCTCAAAAACAAGCAACAGAAAAGTAAGAGGTATTGTGTTATAGAAGCCCCAGAAAGTGACTATAAGTAAATTATTTTGCCAGATTCTCTCACAAACCAACATATGCATAGCAGTGATTCAAACACAAATCCCAGGTAATCACATGAATCTCAACTTCTCCATGGAAAGGGGATATTATAATCCTGCTTTATGTTGTTTTTTCTTCCCAAGGTCCTGAGCACACAAAGCGCTCTGCCTCTGAAGGTTGGATAGAAAGAGATGGAGCCCTGAATCCCTTGTGGTACTCATTTTGAACACTACTGTACAGCTCCTACATTTCTGTGATTTGCATTCCCCTGTGAAGCAGTCGAATGAATAAACATTAAAGATGGAGACCAAGCACACTGAAAGAACAATGTTCTTGTTAAAGGAGCTCTCTCTTTCGAAAATCAATGAGATAATATCCTTTTAAAGCTATTTCCAACTGTCGTCTCTCCTGATTTGGCTCTCTGGGAGTTGGAAGTATTGGGGAGATTAATGACAGATTTAACAACAGAAAGGTTCACCTTATTTCGATCTGGTACGGTTAATGTCCTCTAATGCTTTGCCCATGCTGTGAAACCAGACAAGAGGCCATCTCAATGCTTTTATTTGTTCAGGTGAAGCACTGGGTAACTGCGACTTTCTGGATTATTAGGTGGGGGGGGAAGCGATTACGCAGCTGACAGAAAGTCAATGGCTTCACGGAAAAGCGTATCATCTCCAGCCCGCTTGCCACCACTCTCTCCTAGTCAGCAGGCAGCAGCCTGGGCTCCCTCACCAGTGCAGTGGGGAGGGCCAGAGCCCTCCTCCTGCTTAGTTCTTCTGGAAGAGCTGGCCAGGATGTGCTCATATCATTTCAGCTGCACAGAGGCACCTTGCTGGCTTCTTAGGGCTCCAGCTTCACAAACCATTATAGGAATAATAGTCCTTACAGGATCATTTCTAAATGAATTGTGAAAATAGATTAGATATATTCAGTTCAGGCAAAAAGCATTTTTTGATAGGCTTTGGGCAAACAATCTGTTCCTTTGATACATCTTACTACTGAGTTTCAAAGAAACCAAATTGATGAAGCTGTGAAGAAAGCGATTTGTTAAAAATTAAGTCTTTTTCTTTGGAGATTCAAGTTGAAAGAACATCTCTGCGGACTGTGCCTAATCAGAACCTTTGAACACTATCAGGCATGCCCCATTAGGGTTGCCAGCCTTCCAAAACAAATTACTTACAGTAATCCCTCGCCTGATGTATGCAGTAAAAGACAATAGTGCAGCTCGACAGCACTGTCATTGCATGAGATTCATAGTGTGCAGCTGAGCAAACTTCAATTTATACTTTATATCACAAAGTGGCCATGAACCTCACTTCAAGACAAAGAATATTAAAACTATCAAACTTACTTAATATAAGTGGCCAGGTTCTCAGCTGGAATGAATCGATGCAGCTCTGGTGACTTTAGCAGAGCTATGCTGACTTACACCTCATGAGAATCTGGCATTCCCTTCCTCCCCAGAGTCTGGAAACTTCTAAACCAATCCCTATCACAAGAGACTGTGAATGGACTAAGCAGCAGTGAAAAGAGTAAATTGTCCCTCCCTTCATTCACATGCATTGACGTTGATTACATTTGCTGGGTTGTATTGGTAAGAATCCTCAAGAGTGTAAATAGCATAGCCCTATTGAAAGTAACATGGTAACTCCATCCATTCAGTTCAATTTTTGGTGTGCATCATTGTGTGCTTAAGCCCATTCCTTAAACAATTATTTTCTTTACACACTGAGATGATCTTGTTTAATCCATTCTGTGACCAGCCATTTGGATCGTCACAAAGGCTTCATAATATCATTAAAACATTCAATTGGATCATAAAATAATTCTGAAGTAAATGAAGCACAGAAACTTAAATTATTCAGTAACTTGCAACTGTGGAAATATAGTAAGGGGACTGTGCATTTGATGGTAATTGGAATATAGTAAGCAATCATCTAACAAAAAAAATGCAGTTTGGATAATCATATTTCATAATAAAGTGTCAGCAATGTCGTATGCCCTACAGAATGGAAAAGGAATGATGCCTGTGGTATGAGTTATCATAAGCACAAATCTAGCTAGGTAACTAGGTCTTGCTAAAAGCTCAGCTGAAGTTGCTGGAGGGAACAGCAGAGCATCCACAGGAGCCGGGAATTTAGCCCTACCGAAGTGCAGCTGACATGTTGCAAAAGTGGCTTGGCAGCTCTGGTGAAGCCTCAGGACATTACTCAGAGGCTCTTGGGCAGTTGAACGTTAAAGCTTTTCTTCATCTGGATGTTAGGTAAAGACCTCTTACTTAGAGTGTTATTCCAGGTACTTCAGTGACATTCCTCTCATGCTTCAATCGCAGTTTCTGCTTATGGATCAGACTCTTTTATAGAGCTTGGACCCTGAATTTGAACTGAATGCGTCTCACTTCTGAGAGAGTCTTTATTCAGATAGAAGGAAAACTTTTTTCCCTCTTTGAATCATAGAGTGGTTAAGGAACCTTAAAGATCATCAAGTTCTAACCCCCCTGTCATGGGCAGGGACACCTACCGCTAGACCAGGTTGCTCAAAGCCCCATCCAACCTGGCCTTGGACACCTCCAGGGACGGGGATTCAACAGCTTCTCTGGGCAACCTGTTCCAGTGTCTCACCACCCTCACAGTAAAGATCTTCCTAAGATCTAATCTAAATCTACGCTCTGTCAGTTTAAAACTCTTACCCATCATCCTATTGCTATTGAAAGGCGATTAAAGTGGACTTAGACCATACTACTCCTCAATGGCACTCTCAGAAAGAGAATTCTGAAACCAGCAAACTCCATTTGCTGGTTGCTATACATGTAAAGCAATTACCTTAATGTTTTTTGGCCTGAGCAGCAGTGCTTCCTAATATTCTTACCTGATTCTTCTTTCCCTGCTCCCTTATTTGCCTCTTCCCTCCAAAAGAAAGATTGCCTTTAAGGTAAAGAAGGTCTCTTCACTTGAGGCATCAGTGAAAAAAATATAAACAGTGTACAGATTCACACGACCTCACCTGTTTCTCTTCCCAAAATTAATTTTGCAGTCATTTTTGTTATGGAGATGAATTTGGATTTACAAAAGGTGCCATTGAAAGCTTTTTAGAGAGTTTTGTAAGAATGCTTTTAGGAAGGAGAACAAAGAGAATGCTTCATCTTCCAGAAAAATTATTTCACATGTGAATAAAATCCTGTTGGTCTCTGGAGAACTTCTCTCTTACTAGGAACAGCAAGATTTCTCAAACAGCACCAGAGAACGTCGCTTAGTCTACCTTCCCGTTGCAATTTGTATCATGCTTTTGTTCATGTTCCCTTATTTATCTCTGCAGCCTTCAATAGTTTATCTACTGAACCCACAGTGCCCTGATCTGCTCTGTATCCTGTGTGTAGATACTTATATTGCAAACTACCTGGCTTTGTAAGTATTGCTCAACGTCATGGCAAATGAGTGTTTCATTTGCCTTGAAGTGAGCTGCCTTCCTCTGTGTTTCCATATGTGGGAAACTTAGCAAACAAAACAAAACAAAACAAAACTCCAGGTGACATTTTGCAAAACCATTGCCTTTGGCCTAATTTGACTACTGTCAAAATCAAAGAGGGTTTGCCCCTGGTGTCATGCAAATAAAAGTTAGCCAGTATCTTACACTTTTTTTAAGAAGGCAGTCCCTCAAACTTATCTGTTTTGCACAATACCTTTCAAAGTAAATGTTATTCCTTTTCCTTAGAGGAGAAAATCTTCCTTTTCTCTCTCTTCTTTGAAGAAATAACATTGTATTTATAATAAAGTTTGCTGTCATAAGTTAATCAAGGCAATAAGTCTTTAAAATCTTTTCTTTGTGCTGGCCTCTAAAGCAGTGTCATTTTTCTTTTCCCTTAAAAAATAGAAAAAAAATACAGCTAGGCTGGATGTTGAAATGACAATTCAGTTCTCTGCGTGTGCACATTTGTATTTTTCCTCTGTGATGCTTGCACTGAGGGGAAAAGAAGTGGATGGATTATAAATATGACAATAGCACTAGCATACCTTTCCCATTGTATTCCTGTTACAGGAAAGCTACTACCCTTTCAATGAGAGTTTTTTTGAAATTAAGAGAGAGGGTGGTAGTTATGCAGATCCTGATGATAAGATAATTTAGGGCAAAGTCCAAGTGAAGGAGTGGTGCTCTGTGTTCCTGCTGAGCTAAGGTGGGAGCCAAGTGTATGTAGTGTATTGAAGGAAGAACTCAGGACTTTGCAAGTTTGAGCATATATGCTGAAGGCGATCATGGTACGTTCCTATCCTTCTGACCCTTATCATCACTCTTGACCTCTGGTGTTAGTGTTTCCATTCCTTTTGGTGGTACTGTCTAAATTAAAATAGGCCCTGATGTCTCAGTTCCCATTGGTGTTGAAGAGCAAACCAAAGTTTAAAGGGCTGCATGCAAAATATTAAGGGCAAGATGCAAATCTTGAGAAAATGATAAGATACAGAACATGTTATAAAAATCTGGGCTTCATTTTCTTTCAAATCTCTTTGATGTTCAGGTGACTGTCAGTATAAGTCTTAGGTTTTGATTCCTGATTGCAGCAGAACAAATAGGAGCAGGAGTCTTTTCAATGCAAGTGTCTAGAGGCAAAACTCTGATGCTTTAAACAGATAAATATATTTGACAAATTGTATTCACTTCTTTAATTCATGAGATAATAAATCTCAGTGATAAATGCTGCCTCCAAACAACAGAACAATGGGATGACTATCAATGTTTGTCCACGCCCCATAAACATACAAAACTCTTGCACATTGGAAAAGCCAGTAGTGCCTAAATTGATGGTTGCCTATTCAAGACATCTCATTTATTACAGTAGATGTGATGCAGGCAAATAAAAGAATGACCAAAGGAGGCTGCTAGGTGGAGAATAGGAGGATAATGAGGTCAGATAAAATGTCTCGGTCTCATTAATCCCAAAGAGCTAAGAGTGCTTTCCGTGGCAGTTCAGCAATGATGGTGAAGCACGATGAACAACAAATCCATACTGACACTAGTGTTTCCTGGTAACCTCAACCTACAGAAATCTCCATCTTGTTTTTGTAAGTTGCGGAGCGAAGTACAAGGGCGCTTGGTAGTACACCTGCAGGCAGAAGCTCTGTTTATTGCACAAACATGGGCTGGAATCAGTGAGGTGCTCGTTTCTCCCTGGCCATGTTCTACCCTGTACTCCACCAATACGAAACACAAAGACCTGAAATGTGTGGAGATGCTGTTCTTAAACCAGCAGAGTGAACCTGGTGAAATCCTAATAATAACATTTATGTTTGGATGGAATAATTACAAGCAAAAGTAGCTACAGGCAACTCCCTGCCCTCCCAGTCCCAATAACTTTTCTTTTCCTTTAACAATTACGACTTTTAAGAATTCCTTCTCTTGACTGTCCTATGCTTATCTTACAAAGATCTTTAGCTCCCTTTTAGAAATTACTTGCCTAATATGTCACCTAAGTCTCCATTCTTGCAAATTTAGCCCCTTTATTTCTGTCCAATCTCTTGTAAATATGGAAAACAACTGATTTCTACCCCTTTCAGAATAACCTTTTTTATTATGATAAGCTGTTACACAACTTCTGTTTCCGTTATCTCCCTATGGGCCCCATATTTCTCTTTTCTTGATTAAAAAAAAATAAGGTCTGATGATTTTCCTATAGGGATGATGCGCTTTTATCTACTTGTCATTTCTGTCTGTGGTGTTTACATGCAGCACCCAGACTGGGCTGGTGAGATATCACCAGTGCTGAGTAAAAATGGACATCTACTGTTCTTCCAGGATCTCCACTTTGCTGCTAATTTTCAATTTTGTGATCCACTAAAATCTTCAGATTCTTTACTGCTATACCATGCTCTAGTCATACATTCTCCGTTTTCTAATTTTCCTTCCTAAATACAGCATCTGTATTAAATTTAATATTATTGATTTCAGGTCATTTGTCCAATTTATTGTGATCATTTTGAAGTCTAATCCTGTCTTCAAAAATTCTCATGAGATCTCCAGTAAGATGTCATCTGCAAATTTTATATGTGTACTCTCCATTCCATGATCCACGTCATTTATAAAAATATTGAATAACAATGGACAGAAGACAGGCTCCTATGGGGCTCGCATGATGTGACCTTCCAGTTTGACAGCAGACTATTGATAACGACTCTTTGCATAAGGTTTTTCAAGCATTTGTGTATCAGCTTTGTAGTGATTTTGTCTAGATCATAATCCCTCATACACCCGGCACCTCTCCTCCCTCCCCAAAAGCCCACTGTGCATTATCTACTTCACTGTGACAATTCTCTCGTTAATCACCTGCTCTATTGAAACCGCCCTCTGTTGCCGATGTCTCTTCCTAAGCAGGTGAATACGTCTTTTCTTTACTACCACCTTTTTTGGACTCTGGGGTTTTCAGACTTGATCACTCTTGCTCTTCATATTCTTCTCCTTTAGCATCAGTAGCTGGGGAAGATCCTGGCTATCTGCTCTGCCTCTGCTAAATGGGACATCTGTATGTTCTTTTTTCTTTCCAATGATAATATCCCCTTCCTTTTCTTCCCAGTGCCAGACATTCACCTCGCATAAAGTGGTGTAGTTCTGAGGTTTAATTAATAAATTGGCAGAACTCTAAAGCTTTTTCACTGGTGATAAGCCACTGTATGGTAGAACTGAAAAAAAATGCACATCTGTCAAAGTAGATTAATAAAAAAAGATGACATTGATTTTCTTTGATTTTCTTAATCTCCATGTTACCAGTGACCTCCTGTGTGTGTTCAGTCAGCTATTGGTCTCATCCAAAGGAGTCTGGACTTCCCTGGAAGTGTTCAAGACCAGGCTGGGTAGGGCTTTGAGGAATCTGGTCTAGTGGGAGGTGTCCCTGCCCATGGCAGGGGGGTTGGAACAAGATGATCTTTAAGGTCCCTTCCAACCTAAATCATTCTATGATTCTATGAATTACAGTTTTCTACAGCAAATATTCTAAGATTTCTTGGAATCATGTCATGAATGCTGTGCAAGTCTGCTTTTGCCCCATGGCTGCAGGAGAGGTTTCCCAACACCTGCCCAAGAAAGCAGGATATATTATTTTATGTGAAATGGTCACACCAAAGCTTGGAGCTCCCTTCACAAACCACTCAGAAGACTCCTGGAGCTGGATTGAGTTTGTAGCTGCCCATTCACATTCCTTTCACTTTAGGTTTCACTGGAAGAACTTGCCAAAAGCGTGTTTCCCAGATTTTGTAAAATCCCAGGTGCCCTCAGCTGGGCATAGCTGCTGAGTGCTCCACAGAGCAGAGCAGAAACGGGCAAGACCCTACCATGCAAGAGGGGATTGCTGAGGTGGAGGCTGGAGAGCCACAGGAAACACAAGGGCTGCACTGATTTGCAGCAGCTGGAGATCCAGCCTTGAATCCTAAATGAACTCTTTAGCGTTCACCTGAGATCTGGCTCACGTTCAGTTGCGGCAATGGGCAACATATGTGCATGACACAGGGATTCCTATTGCCATGGAGCTACTGCTCCATTCCCAGGCACAGGTCACAAGCGGGAAGCTGTGCTGTCCCTGTGTGTCTCCGTTCGCTCTGTTCCTGCCTCTCGTTACCGGCATCGGTGATTTGCAGCGTCGGACAGAGGTGCTATATGCTAAAACAGATTCCTCAACCCATTTACGCTCACAAAACACAAACACTTGTAAAATGCAAGCACAATTAGTGCACGGGCCTCTGTTTCTGTGTGCTTTGAGAGAGGCTGGGAACGCTAATTGGTTCTGGTCTGAATCAGCTTCCTGGTTGAGGGCACACTTATAAAAGGGATTTCAGCTCCACATTCAGTGCCAAATGTAGCAGATGGTGGTAGGATAGTAAATTACGTTAAGGAATACTTGTACAGTTTCTTTACCACTTTTGTAGTTGAAAAACAAACAATTGAGTCGCTTAGGGTAATGGCAGATGCAGTTTCGTGTATGTCTACCATCCTAATAGTTTTATGGAATTATCTCTGAGAAAAAAAGAAGCAGTTTAATAACCATGGAAATGATCTGAATAATCCTGGAGCGATCATCATTTCTAGTTTAGAAGTTTATGTTCCTCTGTTGCTAAGATTTGTGTTTCCAATTCCAAGTATTTATATAAT
>KZ505867.1:488270-508073 GCA_002844005.1 Limosa lapponica baueri
TTTTTTTTTGTATTTTTTCTATTCCCTAGGATTTTGGGTGTATGGGTTAGGTATCTAATTTTTGACCTGTGAATATATTATTCAGTTGCAGGCAGAGGGGCTGGTCTTTCCTGCAACCATAAATCACAGATGTGGAACGATCTAGGTGTGCATGTCCTTGATAGAAATGGATAAGCTCAGAGCTAGTAGCATTTTACATGAGGCATTTTCAGGTTTTCAGTAAATGCTTGCATGAAAGCTCCATGTTCAGGAACAGATCATCTCTATTGGGAAGACTTGTCCTGCTTCAGGACATCCTCTTCAGTAAAAGGAGGCAATCAGATATTTAAAAGGTAGATTGTAACATATTAAGAAACTTCCCATGGATTTCAAATAGGGTGCCATAGATACATAGCAAGAACACGGCCATCAAACAAGACTTATGAGGAAGGTCATTACAACACCCTGAGAGTGATCTGGTTTGGAAAGGTGGAAACAGCTGGCTGGAGAGTGTAAGTAGGGCTCACTTCAACTGTGGAGATGCTTTGCTGCTGCTGCACTGGTGGTTTTTTGATCACATCCCTGTGGTTCCCTGGGCCAAGCTTGTTGTGCTGCTACCATGAAAAAAAATGCTTCTATCTGAGTAGAAAACCAAAATGCTTTATTTTTGTTTTCTTTTATGGAAAATGTTAACTTTTTTTTTCTCCGAGAGAACATGCCTTTTCCTAGGACTGGTTTACTGGCATAACACCGAAAGGGGGTGAAACATAGGTGACAAGGTGTTGAGGGAGTTGTCCCCAGGTATTAGAGAAGCCTCAGGGGAGCTGTAAGTGATGCCAGACTCAGTTGGATTCCAGGGATTATGTTGCCAGCCCAGTTTTGGTGCTTTGGCATCCCCTCACTCGCTCTTCCTGGAGGGGGACAGGTGTGGAGACAGTGGGTCTGGTTTCATCTTTACTTGGCAAACCAAACAAGGGCCACCTGAGGAGTTCCTGATGCAACTGACATTTCCAGGTGGCCCCTTCTTGGTTTGCCAAAGCAAAGGACATAGGGTAATGGCAAGACTGGCCCTCTGAGTCACAGTCTTTCCAAGAATAATCCTCTTCCATGTAGAGTTACTTTTATAGTTTGTTTTTCATTTTCATCTATGATAAGATACTTCTTTCCTTTAAGTTCCTTTCCTTTAAATGAATGCTAACTATTTATCTTTGGCCAGGAAGATTCCCACTTATTGCCATGAATAATGAGTATTCGTAGTTATATTTAATTCTTCATATTCCTTTCCCTTCTTAAGATCCCACCTGCCTGCAAAACCAGAGCAGAGCTTCCCTGTTCCAAGAACAATTTCTTCAGAATTGTGCAATAATGCTCCCAGAAAGTAACAAATCCAAAGTACTTAATGACTGTTTTAAATCTTGTTTTGTTTTGTATTAAATCTGTTTTCAGATTTCCTGCATGGGTTATTGCTTGTAACATAAAAAGCTCATGGTCAATGCTCTGTCTAGAAAAAGGTATTGCCAATTTTAATCTTGCTGTAAGTCTAGGACTATTAAGATGACATTTTCTGGTAAACCAGTTATTTAGCTGCTCAGGAAAAGGTAGGGTGCTGCTTGATGAACAACTGTTCCTGCACTTAAGGCACCTAGTGGAAAATTGTGAAAATGCATCAAGACTTCACCGTACATGAATAACTGTTAAAGCTTTCAGTTACTAAACATACAAAGAAACGCCTGGGAAGATCTCACAGGCTGATAATGAGCCACAGGAAAGATGTGGCTGAGTTCAGAACTGAATCAGTGCTCAGTCCTGATTGAGTTTCTTTTGAAAAAAAAAAAAAAATCACAAAAAATCCCTGCGCAACACAATTTCCTTCCTTTGATGAACAGGAAAGATGTGGCTGAGTTCAGAACTGAATCAGTGCTCAGTCCTGATTGATTTCTTTTGAAAAAAAAAAAAAAAATCACAAAAAATCCCTGCACAACACAATTTCCTTCCTTTGATGAAAAGGTAACTATGGTGACTGGGGAGAAAGATCAGATGTTGTCATTTTACAGTAGAGTAGCATATATATCCTCCAAGATTATTTGTAGTGAGGGTGAGGGCAGTGTGGAGACCTTTCACAGTGAGTCACCAAATGCAGTGCAGACCATCAATGGTCAAAGCTGCTGTTCAAGGACAGTCCCAGACCAGTGCTGGGGGCTGGCAGCTCATGGAGGAGACTATCTGAGAGCTTGAGTCCTGCTCAGCTGCAGTTCCAGTTCATCCTTTGATTTGGCATCCCCTGTCCTACAATAGTGATGCTGCCAGATAGGTTTTGTGTTTGCTTGTGTTTGCTTGAGGGTGAGGCTTGCTACCTTTCCATGCCACGAGTTAACACTTTGTCTGGTTCTTCTAATACATATTTAATGACCTGGCTACTGTATTTTAATCATCTGAGCAGCAACTCGAGCACTTGGGCAGGTGGCCTGGTGGCTTTATAAACACAATTATGATGACTAAAAGCCACATTGCACTTGGCACCATTCTTCACAGTTTCCCCAGAGATCTGGGAATGGCTTGCCCTGGCGACAGAGCCAACATTACAATCTCCCTGTCCATCTTCCACAGGTTTGGCAGCCAGAATTCAGCTCTCAGTCTCTGCAGATCTGGTATTCCTACATGGGGACAGAACTGATATAAGAATTTAAATTGAAACCAGCAAAAACCTACTCAAACCAAGCCCAAATTGTGTTCCAGCTTGGACTAATAAGAACCTCATAATGACATGGAAGTGAACTGGAAACAGACTGAAAACTAGGGTCAGGAAGGATAATTCTGTGCTAAATAGCAGTGTGCATTAAACTGTGAGTCACTCATGCTTTTACTGTCATTGAAATGGAAAAATAAAACATCCTGGGGCTGGTACTACTGCTTCAGTGATAACACACAGGTTTCAGTGCATCCCAGTGATGCTTTTACTCTCTCTTTCAGTACGTTGCTGCTGTTGTTACTTTATTTAGAGCTTGCAGATATCATCTAGTTACTCAGTTTGCCTATTCAGCAAAGCCCCAAGATAGCGTACTTAAAATTAAGCACATTTACATCCCACTGAGGTAACATAATTAGCTTCATGATTATTTCAGTGTTTGTTTTCTCTATATAGATCTGTTTCTTTTTCATATCATGATACATAGATGAGGTCTTCAGATGCATTGAGCTAGAGTTCTGTAAGGGCCAGCTATAATCTTGATATTTCCTTCATTTCCGAGTGCATGTTTCTCCTCTTTTAGAAAAAAAATTTCTATAGACTAAGACGTTTTTTGCAAAATAAAATATAAAACACTTTGAAATTGAAATGTTCTAAAATATGTCTAAATGGAAAAGGGAAAATTTCCCAACTGTTCTTTTGTAGTATTTCCCTAGAATGAAATGGCAAAGTATTGCTATAGGAAAACTACATCTCAGTGAGATGACACTGTCTGTCAAATATCCATGACCAGCAGTAGACACTGTTATGTGGGAGGCTGTTTTGATATCTAGTCTGTAAGAATAGAGGATCAGATCCAGATCTTGCAAAATTTGGCATTGTATTGATTTCAAGAAAGCTGTGAGACTTTACACAGCCAAATCTTCCCTCAGTTCCTTTGGGTAACCAGAGTGTTAACTGAACAATCCCCACTGCAAACCCATTGCTGTCCTACCATTTTATGTCATTGTGGACTGAAATATCCTGTACTCTGCCCAGCTGTGTTTAACCAGAACTCTGCAGGAAGTGTTCTGCAAGGCATACATCCTAAAAGTTGAAGATTTAAAATAAATAGGTATGGGAAGAAACAAAAAAAAAAAAAGAAAAAAGAAAACCCCAAAGGAAAGAACACAAGCCCCTGAGGAATCCCTGTGGATCATACCAGGGCGGAACAGGCACGAGACATCAATGTTTGCAAGATCCGTGCATCGTGCTGCAAACTGAGACAGAGCATGTCATTTGCATCAGAATATAAACTGCATTTTTTCCTCCTCCTGGCCTGGTGCGTCCTGTTACACAAATGTGATTGAGTTATTGGCCACATGCTGATACAGCAGAGGCAATTCATTGCAAAGACCCTCTAGCCACCCACCTTGTTTACATGCCTGGTTTTTAGGAGGCTCCGATTTGAGCACAGCAACCTGGAAAATGGGGCTGCTGGCAGCAGAATAGCACAGCAGAGAGACGCCTGGCTCCCAGGCAGTGTGCGTTTGAAATGCACCCAGCCATAAAGTTAAATCAAGACCAGCACAAGTGGGCCATGCTTGTAAGAGATTTCGGACTTGGCAGTATAACAAAAAAAGCTTACATAGCCCCAGGCTGTTTCTTTAGCCAAAGATGTTTTTCTGTGTGAAAAGAGGTTCCCTGCTGCCCTGATCAGTGGTTTAACTGGTGAATTAAGCTCTAATGAAATAAGCTGCCTTCTTAGACCAAGTCAGTCCAAGGAGCAACATTAACTGTAAGCAAAACTGCTCAACAGCATCTGTGGTTTTGCCACCTGTGAGAACTGGGAGAAAAGCATCCAGTACACCAGTAATTGCTCCACAAAGAAGTGATAATAATACATAGATTTGCTACCCAAAACCCTTCTCCAGTAGACTGTTTCACCTCTAGCTTTCATGTAGGGATTTGGTTAATCTTTTGTTGATAAGATGACAACAAACAAATCCATTAACATAATAACACCGTGATTACACACCTAATCAGTCTTTAGACTTATTATTGTCTAACTAACCTTTCTTACTAGGCAAGTGAGAATTTGCGAACTTTAACTTATACTAAGCTTGCTTGTTTTGTACTAATATTTCATTCCTAATTAGCAGCACAGCATTGTCCCCTGCAGAAACCTATTTAATAAAACATGGAATTTTTAATGTTTTGACTGGGGAAGGTGCAAACCATGTGCACTTCTAAAGATTAACACTGCTCTTTATTTTGCCATTGCTGAAGCACATTATTGGTGTTATGATCACCCTTGTCCTCTTGGATCATGCAGAACCCAGTGTAAACACTTCTGTTGCCCTCCAAGACCTTGATTTCACACTGCTATTTTAGAGCCAAGACGTATAAACTTAATAAAGACGTTATCCTCAGTGATTCATTTATGATAGCAGAGGTGCCAACTTCTGTAAATCTGTCTGAGATAGCTTTTGGAACGATGACTGAATTGTAGAGGTTTCATATAGAGGCATAAGTGAAGTTAGAAAGTTCCTTATTTGTACTCTGCAAAAATTTGAAGCCTTAATGAGTGTGATTTGTGGGCTGAGCTCATAGTTTGGAAGGTCTGTTTGTGGCTTGGCTGGTGACGTGATGATACAAATTATACAACTTTGACAAGATAAGGCAGAAGCAATTTTAATATAGCAGAGGGGATGCTTCACTACTTGTAACCTTCATTGCTCATTCCTAAGTTCAAGTCTTGGCCAGACTGGTAGCAACAGAAGATGAAAATAGGACAGTTGTACCCCAAAGGCTCCTGCATTCCTTCTGTCTGCAAATCCTCATGCCTGCATGTGCAGACAAAGCTGAATTCACATGCCAGTAGGCACATATGCATGCAATGACCTATTCTGTGCACTCTCTTGTGGGTTTTTATACATCAGCCAATTTTGCCTTCTTAGAAATACCAAGCTATGTGGTCATTGATCAGCAGCCTACACAAGCTGAAGGCTTCAAGTCAGCTGCAGAGGGAACAAGTACAAGCACCTTGATTGAACAGAAAATCTGTTTTTCCACACATGGAGATACCATGGAAAAAAAAAAATCAAACTAGGGCAAAGTTTAGGCAGAAAATAGTTGTGCCCTTGGGAAGAGCACTGCAGAAACAAATGGCTCCTTCATGACACACGGATTAGTGAGAACTTCCTAATAAACTACATGGAACTGGAAGGGACTACTTGGGTCAACTAACTCTTGCTCTTGGAAGCAGCCAAGGCATAAATAACAACAACAAAAATTTAAAGCAGATGGGACTGTAACCCATCCCCTCCACACACAGAGACTTCATTACTATTGACATCTGATAACACATAAAAGATAACTAAGACAAATGCCAAGAAACAGACCATGCCAGAGAAGGTTGATTTGTCACCACTGTATTTTGTATAGGATACCATCTTTCTATAGCAGTGATCTTGGAAGCTCTCAGAATACTGTTTCTGAGGCTGGGTTGATATTTGGTAGTTATATTAATCTCCTTTATGTGGAACAGCACAAAAACCTCACTACTGGAGCTAATGAAAGAATAAGATACTCAACTACAAAATAGCCTTACAATGATAGTCCAGAGCAAATATGTCCAGCTGGCACTTTTTGGGCAGGATTCATGTAATATGATGAATCCAGAAGGCCTCTGGCTCTCAAGTGATTTGAAGGAGTCCTAATAACCTTAACAACACCCACTTAGTTTCTCAAACTGTGCCTCATATGATTCATCTGACTCTCGGTCTTGGCATGCTGGTCAAGGCTTGGATTTAAAACATGCCAAAGCTTAAGGGTTAAGATCTGTGGTTCTGCTTTGAGCTATTCGAGATGTGAGAGATTCATTGCAAAACATGGAGCTGAGCTGGGTTCCAAGTCTCCCAAACTTGCCAGATCCTGGACTTTGTGTCAGACTTACACTAATTAGTGCCGGGAAGTGTGAGAGACAGGAGATGCAAGGAGAGAATGTTTCATGTTAAGCTGCCTTGTTGTATAGTATGATACAAACCAGCAACAAACTGCAATGATTAAATACCCTCCTGAACTTGAAATATAAAGAGATATTGGTCTTGCCAGAGAACAGGCAGTTCACTAAATCACAGTGCATCTCTTTCAGCTGAAATATAAGCTCACATAGAGAGAGCAACCACAGAGAGCTGTGGTTTTCCAGGCTGAGGACAGGCTTTTTGGTGCATAAATTTCTTCTGTTGATAACCCGGGATGTGCACAGTAGTTTTGTAAAAGAAAATGCTCTTTGCCCTGTGTATACATAGGAATGCGGGCAGCATATCCTGGTATTTCATTGCCAGGTGCCATTGAAAATAATGGCTGGATCTTAATTGGCACATCCCAGCACACGTCAGAGTTCCTGATAAACTAAAACAAAGCCATGATGAATCTCACTAATCCACACTTGCAAGTGCTGCTTGATTTTCTCAGCTGCCTTCAGTAATAAAGAAACAGTAAAAAGGGATACAGCTGAGTGAATCTGGGAAGTTAATGTCAGGAAAGGAAGAGAAAATGGGGGAATCAGGGACTTTGATCATTTGCTTTTCTCCATGTGGATCTGGGAAATTCTTTGACTTCAGACCTCCACATCTCTTCCTGACACTCTGAGCCTCCACAGAAACCAATGGTAAAGCATCTACTGATTCAAGATGAGATTCCACACAGATGGATACATCCCTGCTTGCCCCCATCCTCCTTGTCTCCCTGGACCCCATGCCTCCCTGGTGCTCCGGCTCCTGTGGTAATTCAGCAAGTCTGTCCAGCTCACTCAGCCGACAAAAAGATCTACACAGGAGAAAGATGCAGGTTAGAGGCCAAAGAACAGCATTGACTTTTTTCTCCAGGAAATAGTTTGAATCTTTTATATATTAATGGGTGTGGAGAGTCTTTCCTTTTCTTAAAATGACTTGGAAGTGAATCTGCATATAACATTGTTGAGGAATGTTTGGGGACTCACCCTGCTGACCTTCTGAAAGACTATTTAAAAAATACCCTCAATAATTTTACAGAAGAGTGAATATCTTTTATTATATTGTCTAGTGCAGTAAAACCCCTCTGCAGTGTCTGAAGAGATAATTTTCTATTATCTGCCAGAAGCCTTTTAATAAAGGAGAAAAAGAGTGCTGCACAGTTGTTTTATTGGCTGAGGTTCATCCTGCAAACACAGAGAAGTGCCACCTAGGGCTCTGACAAACAGGCATCTTTGAAGCACTGTGGTATCGAAGCAGCCCCTGTGGTAGCTCAGTACCCACTTCTGATCGTTTTTATTTTACATCATGCTTCAGAAGGAAGTAGAACAAGTTTCTCCCCTTCTCTTTCTCTATTTCTTGTTGGGAAAAAGGGATGGGATCAGATCACTTGGGTGTGCTGCTGTAATCAAAAGTTCAAAATGTTATCTGCGTGCAGTCCTGTCTGCCTCCTTCCTTTCTTTTTGGAAAGGAATTAAGTAATTACCATGCAGTGAGTGCCTCCAGATATCGCAGCTAACACTTCCAGATGTAAATCAGCAGCGTGTGCAAGTGTCAGCAAGAAGGAAGGAAGGGAAGATAGTATTTTGCCAGTACAGGCCAAGGTTTTAAGTGGTATAAATACGTGAAAATTCGCTCTGTTTGAAAATCTATGCATTTCAGGCAAAGTTTGAGGGACATGTCCCTGCTGAAACTCTCACTAACATCAAGCGGCTGCACTTTGGATGCATCACTACGTATAACTGCATGCTCACTCTACGGACCCCTGCACTATGAAGAGATGGTATTCAGAACGTGTGTAAATCTGCTAGCAGTAAGCTTGCTTTTCTTAATTCTTGTCCTTGGACCCTTAGAAATAACCCATGGACCACAGGTTGAAACCACTGGAATATGGTAACAGAGAGCAATAGTTTCTGTATCTGCAGCCCAGTCCTTCCTGTGCCCTGCCCACACTTCTCTGGGGATGCCAGATGGCTCCTGATGGAAACTTCCCAGACAGAAAGAGTATTTGATGGTCTCTGGTGCTCCCCCCTGTGTAAGACACTGCCTAGCACTAATGTTTGGACTGGGTTTTGGCCAGAGCTCTTACTGCCCCAGGAGTGCAGCAAGCTGGCCAGGAGTGGGTTCCTGCTGTCATTTCATCCTGGAGCTGCTCTTGGTGAAGGCACAGAGGTGACAGAAAGCTTCACCTCACGCTCGCTCTGCTTGCAAGTCCCTCACTGTCTCAAAACCTTGATTTCAAGTTCTCTGCCCTCTTTTTGTAGGAGAGATGCAAGACTGACTTCGTGGCTAAGATTTGCCCAGTGAACCTCCTTTTTTGCATGTTTTTTCCTCCCTTTCTCTTCCCCTTTCCATGACTCTTGAGTTTGGGATGCAAGTACAGATTTCCCTGGTGGATTTTTTCAACATTACTATAATAATTGCCTACACTGTTAACTATACCAAAAGCAATATTATGGAGGTCATTTATTAATTTTTTATGCATGTTAACTGTATAAATAATGATTTGTAAAATTAGGCATAAGTTATATTAAATTGAGCAGTAGTTAAATCTTGACACTGTTTATATTTCTCTTCTAAAATAATTAAACCTCCCTTCCATTTAGAAGACCATGCCCAGACAGTTGTAATATGTTTAATATTTTTATAGCAAGTCATTTAACTCAGAATTTCACTAAATTAATTGCAAAGTGTAAACTTTATTTAACATCCTCCAAGTGAACATACAGATACGGTAGTAAAGAATTAATACTGTATATCTTTGAAAGGGCATTACCTTGAAATTGTCAGCCGATTTCTCATAATATTCAACAGTGAATCATTATTTAAATGTTAGGTCATACTCCAACACACTTGTCCACATGCCAGGAGCTGAGAGACTGTGAATCACCTTCATGTCAAATAACCTGTGATGGATGGCTGTCTTTGGCTTCCAGAGCCAGCAAAGCTCAGGGATGAGAATGAAAGGGACAAAAGGAGGGAGAAAAGTGTGAAAGCAAGTAATTGAAAGGGAGATTTTCAAACACACTTAGAACTGGCCCCGAAATTCATCCTGAAGGACATAATATAAAACAAGAAGCTGATGTGTTTCTAGTGACATATTGAAGATGTGTATTAGTCTGTGAATCTGAGGGGGCTGAAGGGAGCTGAAGGGGCTGAAGCTGCTCCTGACTATGAAACTATTCAGGTTTTCCCCCAAAATAAATTTGGGGCTCTGAAACTGAAGTAGAAAGAGTAATAGGGTCAGTATCCAGAGTTCCTGTGGGGTCCATGTGACATCTCACAGGCTCAAAGAAATTTGGTTGGGCAATGCAGGGTGCTGAGTGTAGCAGTGCTGGTGGCAGCTGAGGTGACTTTCCTCCTCATGATCTGTGCCCTCAGGTTGGCTGTTCTTGATGTCACATTTTAGATGTTAGATCAAGCACCCATGAACAAATACATATAACTCTGATAGCAACATCCTGCCTTCCAAAAATGACTCAGATCCAGCATCCTTCTCAATCTTCCTTCTCACATGCTTTCACTGTGTTGTTCAACTCTGATAAATGAGAGATGTCGGTTTTGCCCCACAAGTGGCTGCATCGACTGATGACTTGAAATCATCTCTGCTTGTAAGTCTCAGTGCCTAAAACTTCTCCAGATAAGGAAGTGCTCTTTGAAAACAGATGTTATTCAGCAGGAGACCCGTGTGCCTTTTGAGTTCCCTTTTCAGTCTTGTCTTTCCTCAGTCTCTCACATAAAGCTGAGAGGCTTTGCTGCTTTTCCATGGGAGTCTGGACATCTCAAAACAGGGAGGGCTTTTCTGCTCATATGTCTTTAAAGGTAGAGAACAATAAAACAACAAAAATGTCAAGTTGCTGAAGAAAGCCGAGTCCATTTATCGATATATTTCCTGCAGCAAAAGGATGATGACTCAGAATAACGTGGCGCTGAGGCACAAGAACTCCAAGCATTGGGGTGTATCCACTGATTATAAGCTTATATGAAAATTTAATGAGAACACACCCAAATACTTCGAAGACCAAGAATGTTTATGATCTCATTTAAAGCTCAAACTGACATAAAACATTTTTAAATTCATTAGGCACTTCCTGTCAAATCAGATGTTATTTGAAACGCAAATGACCGCCTAACGTACTCCTTTAGTCACAGGGAGACATAAGTTCAACCTTGAAATTATTTGATCACAGGGTTTGACACTTCTTTATCCACCTTCAATTCTGTAATGAAATGCTTGTGGTCATGCAGAGAGATCTGTTAAATAAAATACCCGGTGTGTAAAATGTACTGAAATTCCCTCTTCCCAAGGTTCAATTGCTGTGATTGGTTAATGAGAAACTGCAAATGGGGAGCAAACACGTCTCCTTCCCCATGTTCTTGCACACAAGACTTTTTCTTTCTCTCCCCCGATGTTAGCATGGAGGGAACAACATCATAATTCAAAACAGGTGCAAGCGGCAGTTTAGCAAATTCCTTCCATTTTCAACTCTCAACAATTGGCTCAGTTTCATATGTGCTTAAACTCTCAAATTGTAGGCTTATCAGATACTGACGCCGGTTATATTTATATACCTGAATACTCAAGAACATCTGCTGTATTGAAATTCATCGTTCAAAAGACTTAATTAAAATAATGCTGAATTGGAGACTCAGCGTGCATTACCAAAGTGCGTATTTGTTTTGCTACAATCAATTAAGACTGTATTCATGAAAACAACTCCTGCAACAAAATCTGTATGTTTAATCCTTATGCTAATCTCCTCAATTTGTTGTACTGTTTCAAAGGCAGTCAATTGAAGACTTTATTTTCTTTAATAAAACTGCATAACATGTTTTCATTAACTCAACAAGAGGTAAATCAGGATTGATGTCTAGTGTAAACACCGAGAGAGGAATCTAGATTGAGGCATCTTGGTAATAAATAGCTACCTATGCTTCAAGTTGGCTGGGTGTTTTCCCAGTTAAGATATTACTGAGTATTAAAAAATTCTCATTAAAAACTCAGCATTAAAAGAAGCTTTGCTCTCCAAGCACACATTCTCTCTGTTATCTACTCTTCTTTCATTGATTTAAGAGATTAAGAAATCTAAGCACAATCAATAACCTACTCACACATAATCTGATTTGTCTCCATCACCAATGGGGTGTCATTTATAATGTTATAGCCTACCACAGTCACTTGTATTACATGCTGGGCTTGAATTAGAATAGCAACTGTGCACGGCATTTAGGAGTTGATTGTTACCTTTTTCTTTCTCTAATGACAAAATGTGTATACACGTTTGCTTTCCTGAAATAATCCAACATTTGGAAACCAACATTTGGAGCTACCATTTGGACATGAAAATGTTCTGATTTCTTGTAAAAGAAATGCTGAGAGGCAGGTTGTGATGCAACTGGGAGGTTTAGGGAAAGGTGGGAAGGATCAGCAGGGTGGATGGGGAGGCTGCAAAGTGACTGGAATTTGTTATAGAGAAGGGGTTAGGTAAAGGAGGGGGACTGATCTTCTCACTTATTCCCTTTGGACCCCAATCACATCCCACCCATCCTTCTCCAAATGCACAACCACCCTCGTTCCTCATTTGCAAAGTTGTGCTACAAATAACTGCTGACCCATGTACAGCCAGTCCTCTGGGACCAACACTCATAGTAAAAACTTCAGTAGACAGTAGGATTTCTTCTTTGGGGTAGTTCGGGTGACTCTCCCTGTTGCTCAGGGCCCCTGCCTCCTTGGATACGTTGTGAGTATTTTGCTGCTGGGTTGTATTGCTACAGATTACAGCCTCAGGACAGACAGCAAAGCCAATGTCTAATAACGATCAGTGATGCAGGCAGTTCCTTCCTGCTTATAAGATGTCAGTGAATAATTCTTCCAAAGGAACAAGCCCTCTAGAATCAAGCCTCAAACAAGATAAAACTTCTACTGTCCTTTATACGGTCTGTCTGGATTAGGGTTTTGGCAGGGCACTTTCTGCCAGGAAGGCGGCCAGCAGTGCTCTGAGTGTCCGGCAGCATATGATAAAGCTGGGCTCACCAAAACTCAGCTCTCTGGGAAGGCACCTGGGGCCATGTGTGCACACATCCAGATGTCAGGATGAGCAGGAGGAAGAGGGGGAAGAGCCTTGGCTGACCTGAGAAATACATGGGACAATCCCTGGGAGAGAGAAGGAGCAGCAGGGGAAAGTGCAGCTCGCCAGTACGGAAAGCATCTCTCATTTTAACAGCTGTTTTTCCCGGATCTGCCTTGGATGGGGATCATGCCTGAGGTATGCGTTCATGGCAGCGGAGATCTGCTTCACAGACCAGAGAGCAGAATCACCCTCAGTGGGAAGTGGCTGCGAACTACCGGGAAGATGGAAATAGGAATGACAAAAGTTTAATTGCTAACATTGCAGGAAAGGAGAAGTAATGGCTGTCTCTCAGCAGTGGAAATGAATTTAATGAACAACTTGCCAGCAGTTGTCCAGGGAACCGTTGCCTGCATGGCTTCCATGGGATGCTTACACCTGTCAGCAAAGTCATCAAATGAAGAACTTAGAAGAGGGCCATTTACTGGCCTTCACCTTTGAGACTCTAGGGGCCAACAGGATTTGGTTCAAGGACTATATCACTTCATGCCTGCCCTCCATAAATCATCAGTTCAGGGCCAGTGACTTGCAGGCAAAATTTTGCCCCTTGGCAAATAAAATGTGATTTATTTTAATTCCTTTCCACAATTTTGCACCCAAACTGAAGAACCCTTTGCCTGCTGTGACTATTAGAAGACTGATATATTGCAGGCTGCTTTGTAAGGATTTACTGTGTGCAGGAAGGTGAGTACTCGCCTCCTTGTGCACTGAGGATGGCAGTCTCCCAGCAAGGGGAGGTGGAGTGAGCATGAGTGGGCAGAACCAGGAAGATGAGAGCACTAAATGAAAGAGGCCTGAGCTGTGACTTTCTGACTGTACCTCATGCTTTAGAGAATAAGTCAGGAGGCTAATAAGCAGTCACAAATTGTCTGCTTTGTTTTATTTAAGTTGACATGAATTTGTCCAATTCTGAATATCTGAAAATCCAAAAGCTTTATGGTTGGACTAGATGATCTTAAAGGTCCCTTCCAACCTAGACAATTCTATGATTCTATGATTTATTTTCTAAGGGGATGGTCTAAATACCAGCTTGTAATTCTGAGCCAGACACTGCAGCAGACTGCTTCCTCTGGTCATGAAAAGTCCCCAGTACCTCTGCTGTTGTGATTCCTGCAGGGAAGGAGCCAGCATAGCCACCTCTGAGAAGGCTTTTTCCAGTCATTTCATCCATGCAGAGTCCATTGAGGCTTTCCCAGGAAGTCTGGCAGGTCTCTGGGTTTGGGTGTGGAAATGTACCTGTCTGAGGTGAAGCCACTCTTGACTGTCCTGATGTGATTAAAACACCGACAGACAGCCGGTGAAGTGGTAGGTCCTGGGTCCAGCCTAAATAGTCTGGAAGAAACACCCTTCAGGACGCAGGGAAATTTGTTTAATGAGGGATTCTAATTAGGAAGAGCTTTCTCAGTTGGTTTGAATAACATTTGCAGACTCCACTTTAATACATGATAAATGAGTAGGCATTGAAAAATGCAAGAACATTAAGAAATTTTTTTTCACCTTTGACAATGTTGTATAAATGGTCATACAACAAAAGCCTCTCTATAACTTCTCAGTAGCTATGGTTGGATCTTGGTATTTTCTATAGTCCTAACAACATATTATTTATGTCAGTTCTAACAAATGAAGTATTTTTTTTTATTTCCCCCAGATTCCTTTTGTGAGAAGAACTTGATTCATGTTTCTGATTACTATATTCTTGTAATTCCAAGTTCATGTATATATATCATGTATATAATAATATAAGAGTATTTGCCAACCTACATCAGATGAAGAATTTATTAACTGTTTCCAGTAGCTATCAACAACCACGAGAGGAAAATCCTAAATGCCGAAAAAAGGTGGAGAACGAGACAATTATTGCTGCATCTGCATCATGGACGCCAGTCCTGTTCTGAAGCAGCACATCTACTTACTGGTATTATCATGTGTGTTAGTAGTTATTTACAGTCCAGTTATTCAATATTTCACCTGAAGCTCCTTCAGCATTGAATTCCACAGGCAAAACTGTCCACACGAAATGCTATTTGTATATGCTGCAGATTTATCTACCTTTCCCTTCCTTGCTCTTTTATTAACCAGAAGGTACAAAGACTTAAAAAAAAAAAAGATGTTGAGAATAAAATCAATGGAAAGAGATCTCATTTCAAACCGGCCATTTTATAATTGCTGTGGCAAGAAAATGGCTGGATAAATGAGAACATGTTCCAAGACACTAAAGTGACAAGACATATTATTCCTGGGGACAAGTGTTTACTCTAGTTGATCTGTTACTTTCAAATTCAGTGCTTGATTGGAGTCCCTGATAACTCATGTTCCACTAAAATAAGTAGCCCGAAGTTAAGAATTTTTCTTTCTGTTAATCTTTCTATTTAAAAGAATACCAGACACTTGGCATTTTCCATCACAACTTGCAATATCAGATTGGAAAAGGATTAAGTCTGTACAGTGATACTATGAAAACACAGTGAAGACAACCTGGAGCAGAAATTAAATAAAAATGTCTTGGGAAATATAAAAATAGATTTCAGCAAGATAAACAATAATAGTATTTTGGAGGATGAGTGGTTTCCTGAGTAAAGCATTAACCTTTCACCTTCAGGATATCAATAAACAGTGGGATCCTATGACAAGGATTGATTTAAATAACTTTGCTCCCTCCCCTTCTAGCCCAAATGGTTGCTACGTTGCAGATCCCTGAAACAAGAGAGCTCCTCAAACGTAGTGCCCTGGAGATGCAACATCTCTTTCTGGCAAAACAACACCGGGCACTTCAGAGCAGGGTTGAAGGTGAATCATGTTATTATTGGCTTTAATTAGCACTTCCACAAGCTGCAGAGTTCTTTACCTGCAGCTGAATTGCACTTGGAAAGGTGTGAAAGCCCTATTGCCTTTGTAAACATCAAAGAGATTAATTTCTAATCTGGTCTTTTTAACCAAACCCTCCTGCTGATCAGAAAAAGTGAGGGCAAACACCTCTGCACAAAAAAAATGAAGCGACTTCGGAATTTAAGATTTATTATTTATTATTCTAGATTGATATGTATTTATTATTTAGTTTGTTAGCTCTCTGGGACTTATGCCGATCCTCTTGCACCTAGCTCACAGTCGGTGCCATATAAATAAGTCATTATTGTTAATATTTGATAAGGGTAGCTGAAAGATCATTGTGAGCAATGATCAATGAGACTTCTTGATTCCCGATTCTGCTTTGGCTTCCACCACTTTTACACCACTGGAATTCCACCTGCTTCTTTGGGATTGCTCCTGCCTTGAGGCAGAGAAGCAAGGTGAAGATCAAGACATTTCTGTCTAAATGGTCTGGGGAGCAACTAATAGACACAGGCTTTGTAAACTCCTATGCGTGGGTACGATATAAAAATATAACTGATTAAGGGTTCAATCCACAGCAAGTGAAGATGGAAGTAATTGCTTTGGTGTCATCAGGGCAAATGCTGGTTTACGGCAGCTGAAGATCTTTTTTGAGGTTGTTGTTGAAGTCACCACTATAAAAATTATGTCCTGGGCCACTCCTTTTCTAAGATGCTTTGTATGGCCTGTTGTGCAACCAAAACAGTTAAGAACAGAACAGGCTGGCCAGTGTAATGAGTAGCAGAAGTCTTTCTTGTCCAAGCTCTGGGTAGGATGAGCAGTTTGAAGGCCTGAGCCAGCGAGGAGCTCCCCTAGCATTTGCAGAGCCCTGGAGCACAGCTCAGCAGCCTGAGGTCTGTCTGGCAGGCACCCATGCGGTGCTGCAAGGGGGACTTTTAAAGGGGGCTTTCAACTCAAACGTGCCTCTCTGGCTGACAGCCGCATCCCAGAGCCCCTCACAGATGAAGGTTAGCCAGACCCAACACTCTCCAACTCTCCCTGCTACATCCTCCCATCTACCCGTAGCCCTCCAGAATCCTATCTAGGCGGCGGATCCTTTTGCCAAGATACAAGACGCGTGTGGCCCAATTTGTCCTTTCTCTTGTGACAGTCAGCCTGTACAAAGGGATTCAATTTCTGGGACAAAGACCCGCTCATCTCCAAACATGACTCTCTGTCAACATCCTTTTACATATGAATTGGAAGGAGGCTCTGGGATTTCCTTTAAGATGAAGAGTAGGAGGCATCTACAGGGTTTTTTGGATCCCAGCTGAGCTGTCCATGACAAATGAAAGACTGTGCTGTGTCCTAATCCTTTTGTGCCATAGTGCCTTTGAGCCTCATCTGCTTTTCATTCTGAACAAAGCCCATGTTTCCCATTTGTCTCCTCTATTTCAGGAGACATGCTCAGGGCCTTTCCGACTTGTAGCTTGGCCAGCAAGGCTGGACAGTTTCCTTGAAAAGAGGATCCTCTTTGCTTTCTTTCACTGCCCTAAGTATGGTTTGTATTTAATTAGAGATGGAGAAATTGTAAAAGTATCTAACACAATATGGGTAAAGGCCAAAACCACAGCTAGCAACAGAAACTTTTCTGACATATTCCTCTCAAGATATATTCTGAAAAGCAAATATTCCTTGCCTTTGAGGACCAGCAGGACCCTACTTGGGCAATTTTTGAAGGCCTTTCACCAAAATTAGTTTGAACACCGAGCGTAAGGTGACAAGCTCTCGTGAGACCCCACCAGGTATCACAGGGAAGCTGTGGATGTCCCATCCCTGGAAGTGTTCAAGGCCAGGCTGGATGGGGCTTGGAGCAACCTGGTCTAGTTGGAAGTGTCCCTGCCCATGGCAGGGGGGTTGGAACTCAATGAGCTTTAAGGTACCTTCCAACTCTAACCATTCTATGATTTTATGATTCTAAGCAAAGAGAAGGAAAGAAGCTCTGGTTCCTGCTGGGTCTGCTCCCTCTGGCTGCTCCATGGCTGAAAACATTTTGATTAGACTTTGATTAGATATCATTTTGAGGAACATTAGTTTTGTCATCAAATTAAGAAACCTGAAAATGCAGAGGTTGCATCTTCCTGATGCACTCCAGAACCGTGTGGCATAGAAAAAACTGGTCCCCACTTTGGTGGAGTTACTCAGACTCCCTGTCATGTAAACTCCACCTTGTCATCCACTTTCAGTGCTTCATTTATGAAGTTGTCTATCTAACACTGACCTATATTGCTTACATTAACTCCTCTGGGCTGTTGTGAGCACTGTGCAGACAAGGGGAAGATGGAACTGTCAGTTGTTTGGTAAAGTCCTTTGCACTCAGAAGAGAAAATATGCTTTTGGGATGTTAAATCTCTGAGCTGTTCACCCAGTTTGCCTGAAGCAACTCCCCAGAGCCAGAAAAAATTATTTTCCCTTTCCTACCCTACTTCCCCCCTTTTGTAGACACATTGAGTCTGAGAATCCTCTGGGGTTTTTCTCCTACACACACACAAAATGCACCAGTCACCAAATACCACTCTTTACTAAGCTAATGAGATATTAAAATGGGAAGAGTCTTTATGTCTATAGAAAATATAATTTTTAAGATTTTTTTCCTTCCTCTTTTCTTTTCTCTCCTTTCTCTCTCTTTTTTTTTTTTGATCTGTTTTTTCTGCTTCTCCCCGTGTCTCTCCCCCCCTGCCCTCCCCGCCCCAGTTCCCAATGATCCTTGCACTTGGTTGAATTCCCAGGACTGGAACCCTGACCTTACTGAATTCACCAGGAGGATTTTCCACCTTCTTCTTTGACATAAAAGATTTCATACATTCTGCTAATTAGTCAAAGAAAGAATACAGCATATATGCTTTAGTGCCTGGCCCTGCTCTGCTATCATAATTTCCTTGAATGTAATTTCACTGAAGGCAATAGGAGTTTTGCAGGGATGTGAGTCCCTGTTGAATGGGTAAATAGCACCTATTTGTTCATAAGACATTGGATGTGAGAGAGGAAAGGCTCATTTTAGGGGAAAACAATGACATGACACATCCTGCTTTTGCTAGCCAGGCTGTCGTATGCATTTTACATGATAAGGAGAGACCCTGTAAACCAGCAGGTCAAGGAAAGATGCCCTCTGTTTCCTCACTGTATAATAACACCATTCAAAGCAAAAGATCAGTGATGGGTGGTTTTGCATTTAAACCTCACTTTCCGAGAGATCCATTATGCCGTATAAACCACATTACATTAAACGGCGCATGCAAGCATTAAGCAGGTGTTTGCAGAAACGCCTCAGCAAGTAACGTGCACCATGAGCCTTCATCTCCTTTGTGGAAGCCGGCAGCTATGGCTAAAGGAGGGGTGCATGTTGTGCTGCCCAAAGCTGCGCTCCCTGAGTTACAGAATCAGACAGCATTAGAATGTGAACCCAAGTTGCGGCAGCAGTAGGATGCGGTGACTGATAACTCCAAAGAGAGTCCATATGGCAGGATGGCTGTACTTATAAATATTTCAAATGTCAATTCACAAGGCTACAATCATGCCAAGCTGTTTGCGTTATTCTGAATAATTGCTAGCAAACTATAACAAAATATTTGTCATACTAGAATAACACATATAAATTTAACTGCTATATACACCAAGCTTTTCTCCAGATAATATATTTTATTAGGTTAATAAAAACAACAGAGGCAGCATGGTTGCACGGAATTTGTAAATAATTACCTATGAAAAACCTTTCCTGCTGAAGAGATTGTAGAACTTCATGTCTTTTCCCCAGTGAGGACAGGCTAGTGTGACAGCAAGCCAAGATCAAGGTAATCAGGGCCTGCTAAGGCATTATTTAGTTTTATTTTCCTCCATTAGCATTTGCACATGTGCTTATGTGATTTTATTGGCTGACATCAGTAATTAGTAATGCACAGCCATGTGGATACAGTGACAGAATGCAGGGGATATGGTGCTTTCCCCATTGATGTCTTTGAAGCACGTTGGATGATTTGTCCAGCTCTAAGCCCTGGGATGAGACGAGTCTGCACTGAGAGAGGAGCAGGTCACAAACAGCAATTGCCGTGACAGAGCTGAAGGTGGTAAGCAGAATCAGCTGGGTCTCCCCAAAAGGGTTTGCTGCTCTTGCTGATAATGGGCTTAATTCGTCCTCCCCAGTTATGGT
>KZ505867.1:516409-566014 GCA_002844005.1 Limosa lapponica baueri
AGACTGTTCTGGCTCAGATAAAAAGGAGGCAAGGTTGTGGGGAGAGACCAAATCTTTTATTAAGATAAAAAATTCCAGTGCCTCACCCTGTGAGGGTGGTGAGACACTGGAACAGGTTGCCCAGAGAAGCTGTAGATGCCCCATCCATGGAGGTGTTCAAGGCCAGGCTGGATGGGGCTTTGGGAAACCTGGTCTGGTGGGAGATGTCCCTGCCCATGGCCGGGGGGGGTTGGAACTCGATGATCTTTAAGATCCCTTCCAACTCTAACCATTCTATGATTCTGTGATTAAAGTAACAGACATAATTGGGAAAAGGGACAAGATGTTAGGCACACAAGCCTTTGGGAAAGGTCAAAGAGCCTGAAAGTTTGCTCAGTTTTACCAGATATATAAAGATACTAATTTTCTCTATGAAATTTCCCTCTGTAGGCCACTGTGGCTGCTGTTGCACTGTTGTTTGATTCTACTGTAATGGAGTAAAGCTGCAAGGGGGCAGAGAGGCAGTGGGAAATGGGCTGTGGCTGTGTGGCCGCTTGGTTGCTTGGTAATCTGAGGCTGTGCCTTGTCTCACTAATTAGTGTGTAATAGCTGTGTACGCTGGCTCACTTTGGGATGTCTTATCAAAGGGGGAGAAAGAACTGGGTTTAATTTAGCTATACAGAGGGACTGCATCTGTTTTCTCAGCCACTGAAGGATTATAATTGTTTCTAGATGACAGCAGGTCACATGCGTATAGGCGTTTTAATTATAACTGAAATTTCTTTTCAACCTAGGGAAATAATTTAATTTCAACATTATTATTATTATTTTTTGGCTCACTTCTAACTCCCCCAACTCTTTTAGCTCTCTTACTTGCAACATGAATCTTTCCCCTTTTGAAGTAACTCACTGATTTTCTTTGTTTATACCTGTCACTGTTTTTTCTTTTGATTCCAGAAACAGTTACATATTTCAGGTTTAAAGGTTATGAAAACTGTTTTGGCATTCAAGCAATCTCATCTATGCAAACATTAGTTAAATACTCTAGTTTAAAATTCCCTCTATAGGAGGAAACATTGCCACCTAGGTCTCTGCCTGTATTTAATTTCTTCTGTCTCAGTGCTGATCTGACCAGATCTTGCTTTGTGCAGTTCCAAATGCTCAAATCTCATGATGGTGTGGGGCTTACAGTTTTATGCCACAGCTTGAGATGTTCTGCTGTGTTCTGGATGCTAGTTATAACTCATCTGCTCAGTATAAACTTGTTTGCGTGTCTTTGCATGGTAAAAGATGCCAAAATAAAAGTGACCCATTAGAAAGAAAGTGACATGAAGAAGGAGTACAAGATAGAGGGCCAGAAGAACCCAAAGGAGAAGGCTCAGGAAAATTAATGTTCTCTGTGCCTGGGCACCAATATAGCCAGACATAAGGCTGATGGTAGTCTCTACCACTTTTGACATATCCTCAGTCATCCTATGAAAGGTCTTCTCCACCACCACCTGGAACAAGAAGTGGGCCAGCCAGTACAAAGTGAAACGTGGACTGCCCTGGGTGGACAATTGGGCAGTAAGGAGACTATTTCTAGGAATCCAACAACTTTTTGAAACAAGCAGGTGAAAGCCAATAATTCTGGAAAATGCAGAAGTGAAGTATACATAGACAAAATCCCATATACCCTAGAGGTCTGTAAAATCTAAAAAAGCAGGTGGAAAACCACTATTATCCTTTTGCTGGCCAAGTTAGGCTTAAAAGAAAGGCCACTGAAGATGACTGATTTGAGACTCTAATATTGGCTAAGAAGGTCATTAAGGATGTGTAAGAGATGGAAAGCAAGGAGTCCTGGCAGTTTCTTACTGAATCCTCAGGGGCGATCGCAGCTGATTATCCCATGCCTGGTCAAAAGAAGGATTCCACAGAGCACTGAGGAAAGTTGTCCCACCCTGATTCCCAGCCTACAGGTCCTGAAGAAGTGAGACATGTTGGCAAGCAGATGTCAGTCATGACTGGAAGAGGGTTTTGTGACTCCTTATGGTAATTCACTGTCAGATGGGATAACTCTTGCTACCATACCAGGGTAAAGCTGGTGACCCAGTGTCTCCTGCTTTTATTCAATTGGGCAGGTGGTCTGCAAGCTGGATCCTTAATGGGATGGTTCATATCACAGGACCAAAATCCCACCACTGACTTTTGAAGACTTGCTCTAACCCAGCTAACTCCTGAGTTGCAACAAACAACATCAGTATAGCAGGGTCTGCTTGCAGATTCTGGAAATGCAAGCCAACAAGTGATGTGGATTTCACATCAAGTAGTTTTTAACACATTTAACAACTGTGAAGGATGAGAACTAGGCACAGAATGCTAAACATGCCTCAGATGAGCCAGAGAATTAGTTAGGCATGTGGATGAATCAATAGATGGGACTTTGAAACCAGACCTTACTTCTGAGCTAAGCTCTTGGCTGAAAGGGTCGGGTGAGCACTTAAACCTGCAAATACAGAATGCATTTCATGCTCCAGAGGTCACATGTGTGCTAGACCACCCTCATCTCCTTGGATGACAGCAATTGAAAGGCAGCCAAGGAATAGATCTATCATTCAGTGCATGCAACAGCCTTTTGTACTCAAGAAGAAAGACCACAGGCCTAGGACTGATAGTACTTGGCAACTTTTTTCCTTCTGTGGAGGTGATGCACCACAGAGGCTTGCTCACCTTAGGGACAGGATAATCCATCAGGTTCCTGGTTCCCCTTTCCAGAGCAAAACATGAGAAACTGCGACTGGAACCAGAGGTAAGGAAAAGAAGAGGTCCTGCCATTACTGCTAGCCCACCTCAGCTCCCACAGTGCTCCAGCCACAAGGAGATGGCAAAGATGCTCTCAAAATGCAGAAATTTGTTGTCTTCAAAAGTGGGTAATCTGAACAATTGCAGGAAAACAGATCTCACCAATGGGCAAAAACTGCAGAATCAGGGATACCAGGAAGAGGACTCCATAGGCTGCTCAGTCAGCAGTGACTGGATCAGGGAACACGAAGGAATACTTGACGTACAACTTTTTGTGATGCTGAAGATGTAACTAACTGAATATATCCTTTCCAGCATGTTGTTGAGTTGGAGCCAATAGAATGAAAGGAAAAACTACAGGTAATAAATACTCAAGATACTGGCTACCACAGCCCTGGGGTCCTCCCATAAGTACAGTGTACATCATAGGGGAGGACAGAAGAGGCAGTAGCGGATGATGCACATTGAAACCCACTTCAGAAATGAGAGCAATGAGCCATTTTCTTAAAGACGGTTGACTTGACATTCTGTTATAAGTGAAAATTACTTGTATTTCTTGTGGTGACCTTAGGGAAAGATAAAACCAAGACTCAACAGCACAGATTGGAGACATTATGTCCATTTAACAACTGCATATTTTAATTTCATAATTAAGGCAACTGTGACATAGCAGACGGTCCTGCTGACAATTGATAGCCAGATAATAACCATGAATGACCCATCTCTGATGCCCAGTCTGCAAAGGCCAAGGTGGAAATGTGACCATGAGGACCCTGGTCTAACTTTATAGGAGAAAGTAATTAGTGAGTCAAGGGACTGATCCTTTGTTGCATCTGCTCAGCATCATTAGTATTTTCTGACTTACACGATGCACAGTAACCAGCAAAAGCACGAGACATGGTGGTATACATAAGCTACTTTTTCAGATAAGCTTCTGGAAGCTAGGATGGATGAATATGCCATTATCTACAGACAGAAAAAAGGGGCAAGGAGGCTGAGGTAGGGATTTATACTGAACAGAAATTGACAGCATTCTCTAAGTCTGTTGCTGGTTGGCTACATAAAGCAAGCTAAGGGAAAGCTGGATGAGGGCTTTGAAATTTAAAGCAGTGCCCTTTGGATGTACATCTAGCCTGCAGCAGCTGGCTAAACCACAGCCATGTAATCTGGGAAACTGCCTGGTTGGATTTTGCCAGACAATCTAGTGGAGATTTCAGACAGTTGCATGTGTATATCTACAGTGAATGGTCAAAATGGGTCTTTGGAAGTCATGAATAGGCATGAATCTTAAAACACTGGTAAAAGTAAAAATAGCAAAAAAATCTTGCTGTTCCACTAGGTGTTGTGTTCTATGGAAAGTGCTCATGTAGTTTTTGGATATGAGGGTGGGACGTACTGGGACATGCCCTCCTATTCTGTCCACTGACAATACATGGCATAAGCTGCTGTTTTAAACACATAAAAAATAACAAGAAGCAACTGAAAGCTAGTTCATAAAATGCTTCCTTTGGGGCCATCCACATTGTTGCCATCAGTAAAGGAAAAAAATACGTTTTGGAAGCCTAGAGAGGCAGCGTGGATCAAGTAATGTAAACAGTGTGGGTGAGCGCACCTCTCGCTGGCTGACATGCCCATGTCATGTGGAGAAGTGTGTGCCCAAAATAACAAAAATCTGCCAACTATTTTATCTTAGCAGTTCTGGGTGGGAAGGTCTGTTAATCAGATGGCAGTTAGTGTGCATTGGCTCAGATACGGTATTACCTCAAAACAATAGACTTGCGCTTTTCCATCATCAGCCTGCTTTACTCACTAACATGAATGAGCTGCCTCTGATCATGTAAAATCACCTTTTACAATGTATTCTGTACTGATTGTGTAATGAAATGTTTATTTGTGGATATAGAATTGGCAGGGAAAATGTCAACATCCATAATCATTCTTACTATACCATCTGAAGAGCAGGTCAAAGAATAGGAAAAAAATATTGAAATCATCTTTCTGCAAAAAAAAATGAGTGTTTTCACTGAGGATCCTTTTCAAGGATGATGTTATGGTGGCTTGAGCAGGAGAAAATGCAGCAGTACATTATCTCTTTAGGAGAAGAGCAGACTGGAATTACTGCCTGGGATTTTAGACAAAATTTAAAGGGAAGGAAAATGGTCAAGCTCTGGGGACAGAAATACAGGCACCAGTAACATCACTATGGCCAAGAAAAAAATCCAAACCACTTGTTTGTAGCTCTGGATTTTCCTTTGTTGTTTATTGATCTCCAATAAATCAGAATTTGCCTTTGTATCTCCTGATTCTTAAAGCTTGTCCTGCATCACAGACATCAAGATTTTATAAATTATTGTTATTTAATTAAGACAGTTGGTTTAAATTAGTGCCCATTGTGTTACTGACAAATTAGTGCAATGAAAATACTGAGCATCTCAGACTAGCCATCCGTTTGACTGGTCCAGCAAGATGCAAACAATGTGTTTGCAAAGAGGAAAGTTAAATTACAGGTTGCTACCATTTCTGTTTGAAATAACCCCAGATATTTCTATGAATAGTTGCTACTTGTTTCTATGAACAGCTACTTGTTTGTATTCTGTACTCAAAATGAAACGTATAAGAACTTTTTCTTAGACATTGTAAGCATCTGATTTTCAGTTTGAAGATATCTTATTTATTTATTTTCATGTTGAAGAAGTATAAAGCGCAGGAGCAAGTATGTAGACAGAGACACAGATCATCATCCCAAGCAATCTACTGAACAAAAGCTAACATTGCAATCGAGTATTTGATGGAACATGCCTTTGGGATCCTGTTGTGTTGTGTGTCATACATGAACACATCAGGAAAAGCCGTATCAGTTTTACATAGGAGTGAAGTCTTGTCCTAGTCATACACCCACCTTTTTTTTTGTTTGATTTTTTTGGCTTTTATCCCTTCTTGTTCTGTCCCATACCTCTGTAAAAGGTCTCTACTTCCCCATTTGCCCTCAAATTTTCCTTCTTTTTCCGTACTGCATGGGCATCACTGGTAGTAAATAATACAGATCTCTTTTCTTTCAATTTCTAAGCTTTCTCCCACAGTAGTCTCCAGCTGTGAGCTGAAACAAATTGTAGGGAAATTCTGCTCAGCCATTACAGCCGTGATAATAATGCTCAGTTACTCTGTGGAGCTGCCTGTGCATTTATCTAGCAGATAAAAGAGAGGGCTATGCTCAGGGCAGATGAGCTCTTCAAATACTTTAGCTTCCAAACTCTAACAAGTCTTTTATGAGCACGTATAGACTGAATTAAAGAATCAATAATCACCAAGTAAATAAAAGGTATGGTCTTGATGCTGGAGGATCCAACCTAGTTTTCGAGTCCCTCTTCCCACTTGTAGTGTTACAACAGTTTGCCAGTGAAACCGACGTAATTTTTTTTTTTTTACTCACAGGCAAAATTAAAGTATATTTTTCTCTTTCCCTTTGTTCTCAGAGATGTAAGAACTATTTTTAGCTAAAGCTTTCTCCAAAAACATCAGCCTGAGGGCACTTCTGGCAAGAGTAATTGCTAAAAAAAAACCTTTTAGGGGAATTTGTCAGCCTTAACTATAGGCAGTGATAACGCAAGCACACAGCAAGCACCTAAAGTTCATTTTCTTCAGTTATCATCTAATACAAACTTAATCTGCACTGTTTTGGTGCTCTGCGCCTCAGCAAAGTAATTGCTTAAGTGTTCAAGCATAGCTGATATGGGAATTAAGATCTGGGTTCAATTCTACTTACAAAAGTAGCTTCCCACCTCACCTTTATTAATTTGGTAAAGTCACTTAATGCTCCCTTAGGAACCTGTGGAAAATCATCATTCCTTTCCTCTTTGTTGTTGTCTGCTCAGACTGTAAAGTCTCTGGGAAAGAAATTGTCATATGCCATTTTCTTATAATGCAAAGAATAGTAGAGTCACCAACTGTTGAAGGAATGTAGATAAACAAAAACACCTTCACTGGGTTCAAAAATCAAGGACTTACTAACTTTATGAGCAGTAAAATTTATCCAGCTTAGCACCTACTCTTCAATTTTAAGTAGATTTTGACTGTCACCTTCAAACATCAACACCACTCCCTTACAACAGAACACAAAAAGAAGTATATTGGATCACTGTTCCTTTTTGATTGAAAAATATGAATGTATTTGCTGACTGCAGTTGCATTGTTATTAGTGTAAATGAGATAAATTGTTCAGCAATTGCACCATGTACCCACAAAACCAAAAATACCCCATGGAAACTGTGCAGTATATGCAACCATGCAAGGTTTTAATAAGTCGCTATTAATTACAACACTGTTCTTTGTTATCTGGATGAGATGGGATGCAATTGAAAGAAAAGGCAGTATCTCCAGCATGGTTGTCAAGTTATCTCGATGAAACAGGAGGGGCAGGGGAACAAAGGGCTTTCTATCTTGTATGCTCGTTATTTTCAAGGTACTTTTTGGGCCAAATAGCAGTTGTAAGCTGCTGATCACTTAGACAAGTGAGTAGAAAAGAAAACGTGGTTGCTATATGACCAGAGTCCGTACATCTAGAAGGAATTCTAGAGAAGGTGGAAGTTTAAAACTGCTCTTTGAGAAGGGTGAAAACTTGAAACTGTCCCTTGGGCATAATTTTATTTAATATATAATCCTGCTCCTGGTTCTCTTAAGTTCAATTAAAAATAATATCCTCAGAGCAAACTTAAATCATAAGAGAATCACCACATAAGGAGAAATCCCTTCCTTCCTACTAGTGGCTGTTATAAATCAAGGTTCTGCTACCCAGTGGGAAATGCTTTCATTCCAATATTTGTTCATACCTTGGTCAAAACCCAAACCAAAAAACCCAATATCTACAAAGCTGAAATGCAGGATTCCTGCACTTATTTTATTCTATTTTATTATCTTCTTGTTTTCTCTTTTCATGATGTCATCGTCTATGCTACACAAAACAATTTGAATTGAAACAAAGGAGATCTTTGTGCTGATAAATAGGATGTTTCAGTCTATCAAAATGTCTTTACAACTTGATAGAGAAATGCTGTTTGGTTCTTCCACAGGAAGCTATGCATTCAAAAATCACTCATATTCTGCTGCTAGAACAGACCCTCAGAATATTTTTTACTGGCTCTATTTTTTATCTAAAGATATACATGGATAACTAATCTGAAGGAAAAAAATCTAAGTTAGACAACTATGGCTTGTCTGGACACTTAAAAAAGCGAAACAGAATGAAGCTAGTTAGGTTGCCCTTTGCTTGAGGGTTGAATGCTGTTGATTACTTCTGAATGGCTTTTGCACATGTTTTTCCTATCTTTCGTTCATAAAGTTTTAGCTAGAGAAGGCAGTCCTGTCTAAAAAATCAGAGTTGATTTATTTGCCAGAGAAAGTGATATGTAACTGAACCCTGTAGGAGGAAATCTTTGTATATTAGAGGTTTGTTGTAGGTGATGTGCCAAGCTGAAATGGAAAACCACTGATATCATTGCCAGTTAGGGCTGAACTCCCCTCTGCCTGGAGAGGGAGTGTTGTGGCGTGAGAAGCCCACTTTGCAGGTTAAAGGTGACACGTTCACCCCTTGATCTGCCACAACCTGCATGCACAAATCAGAAAAGATTCTGTAGGGGCTTTATTTTTCTTATAAATGAGCGTTAGGTGCTTATGTGCTGTAAAAACCCAGCTGTCCTGTATTTGTTTCCTGTCTCGCTTCTGCTATAAAATGGGAAAAGCACTTCCTCACTTCCCAGTACATGCTTACCTCCCAGGGATGTTGTAAGGGGAACTACACTAAAGATTACAAGGTACAGTATGAATGGAGTTATATTAGTACATTAAGAGATAGACAGAAGGATGAATACCATCCCTAAGGAGCAAAACCACCTGCCATTCCTGTGACAGCTACAGAAACTACTGCAATATATTTAGTAGCTTACACAATAGCAAAAGAAAGCTATTAAAGTAGGGAAAGCTGGCCAACAGATAAGCGCAAAGTATCTCTGTTCAAATGCAGGTTTTCATTTGGACTTGTTCCTAGTTTGACATCTTTGTATTATTGCTTTTTTAACTTTATGAAACACAATCATTCTCTTTGTAATATAAATTCTGGACTTAATGCCGTCTGGTTTTCAAAACGCAACATCCACTCAGAGAAACGGGGACTTAGACCCACATGTTGCACAGCACTAGCAGAAAGCCCAGCTCAGGGTCATCAGTAGCTTATTGGTCTCATGGCCACCACTTTGGGTTATAGCTGTCAGATGAAGTGGGACTGGTGGTCAAGCTGGTGAGGAAGCAGTAGGTCCAGTGCTGGGTGCCCCACAGCTGCTGGCTAAGCAGGGACTGCCACAAAAACCATGTCAGCTACCAGCAACCTTCACAGGTAAAGCTGAGGTACTTCTACTCATTTGCAGGTAGAAGACTGGCCTCTGTGGATAGGAACTGCGATGGATTCAATATGCCCCATAAATTAACTGGAAGTGTCCTGGAACACAAGGTACGCACTGACCGGTGGTGACATTTGCAGAGGGAAAGCTTTTGGAGAGGGCAGGGTGTACAAAGGCAGTATCTGACCCACGTGCTACACAAAGGAGCTGCAACAGCCAACACAATGAACCCCTCCTGACTGAATGAGGATTGTTCACGGACATTATTTTGTGTCTAATGGAATGAAAACATTTGAAAGAATCACAAACTGTTGGTGGCGAATATATTCATCCATTTCTAGAAAGGAAATTAGAGCAATTTTTTCCCTGGTTCAGTAGTTCCTCAGTAATAACTGCAGTTTCCTGACATCTGTCCTCACTCTCTTTCTACTCATCCCCGGGAAGAGCAGAGCTGATGTTGGTGTTATTTACAAGTGTATATAGGTGTATCTTAGCATCCTGGAGAGAGACTGGAAGAAGTGCAGAGCTCAGTGATTCACTGATCCTGTCTCTAGAGTCTGTCACATCTATTCTGAACAGATACTCTATATAACAGGTACAGTATCTGATCATAAAAAGTATGTCCTTTATATCACAGCTCTGATGCATTGCTTTGTGTTTTTATTACAGTGTTTCACACAGTGGAAACTAGAGTGATACTCAATAAATTCCAACAACAGGACTACGATTCAAGCTCCTAGCAATATTTAGAGATCATAATTTTAATGAATAGCAGGTAATTTAGACAAATGACATTTTATATTTGCAAACACCACGTTGTGAAGAGTAGTGATGTTTAATATGTACCGTGCCGTGTCTATCAGCACAATATACAGCCACGTATATCAACATTAAAAACATCTAAACAAAAACCCCCAAGTTATCACCATTTCTCAGCATCCAGTAACAAACACCTACCCAGCTATTGATCCCAATCAGCAAGTAGAATTGGTAAGGCACATTTTACACTGTATCCCAAAGGCTGAAAGATTTTTAAAATGTAAAGAATAGACTTACATCCTCTTGCTTAGTGTAGAAGATAGTTTAAATTGCACACTACAAGCAAATTAAAACATATTCAATGAGCTTTCAGAGCACACTTTCTTCCTGTTCATGATGAAAATAAGAGCCATGCTGTCTGCTGTCAAATAACTGTCTCCAGTGCTAACAGACTGGGAAGACCCTTCTGCTTCATGTCTGGAGGTGGCATGGAGATACACTTTGGTGTTTCTGCTTCAGCTCAGATCAGGAGAGTGCTTTTGAATATTCCCATCATCCTCACTTATGTGTAGTGCCGTTTACACTATAGAGCAGCACTGGAGCATGCAAACCAAACTCCCTTCAGAGAAAACTAAACCAGAAGAAGAGCTCCAGGAGTCCACCTAATGTATCCCGAATGCTAATGGATCTTCTGGTCTTGCTATTCAGTCTTTCATTATTCAGCCACTTTATCTACCTGTTGAAGACTGATTGTCTTTTAATTATCCTTGGGAATGCCTATTCCCAAGGTGCTCTGTGGGCTGCTGAGGGCACGTTTGGAAACTGTGCTCTAGAGGAGAACAAGGACAAAAGCTCGATGTGGCACTAGGCTGTTCTGCAGGCTCTCTTTCAGCTGAGTCCCCAGCATCCTGGCACAGCTATGTTAATGTAAATGCATTTTGTATGGTGCATTTTAAATACGACTTTTGCATGAAGGTGACCTAAGGTTTTGGAATTAGCTCTGTATCTGTCTGCACTGATTATGGGGACAAGAAAAACATTAGGATGTATCAAACTGGCTGTACATTTACAAAACCTAATAGCAATCTAAATAGTCAGCAGTGGAAAAGGAGCAATAGTCACTGTGAGCTGGTACTCACCTTTTCCTTTCCTTCTGTGCTCAAATGTAGAGTGACTCCAGTTTCCAGGCTCTGGTTTGCATTTGTAAGCTCACACACTGCTAAGACCTTTGGTTTCATGAAGAAAAAAACGCCCAAATTCAGGTCTGTTTCTAACACAAATACTTTTGTACCTCATCAGCTCCTATGTGGAGAAGTTAAAGCCTTTCATTTTGTACCTGTAGGCATGAGTTCCAACTTCACTCTAGACTGGTCAAAACCTACTTTAACCGCAAGAGAAAGCATTGGGAGTTAAGGTCTGCCAGTGTGATGCTTGTCACACACATCCCTACTGATTACAGAACTGGTGCACTGTACCCAGTTTGGGGCTTCCCAGTACAAGAAAAACATCGACATGCAGTGTTGAGTTCAGAAGAAGGCCATTAAAATGACGGGGTAAGAGATATGTTAGGAGAGGCGGTATGAACTGGGTTTGTTCAGCCTCAAGAAGAAAAGGCTAAGAGGATTTCCTATTTCTTCCTTTAACTCCCTATTAAGAGGGAGCTAAGACCCCTCTTAGCACAGAGAGGTGCTAAGAGCACAGCTAAGGACCAAAAGAGCAACAAGGACCAAGTTGCAACAATTACAATTTCTTACAAGGGAAATTATGATTAAGATTTTTTTTACAATTTTTTTTTTTTTACACTGGAGGTGGTTAACCACTGGGATAGGAGCCCAGAGAGGATGTGAAATCTCCATAATTAAAGGTGTTCAAAAATTGACAGAGAAAAGCCTGATCTAGCATGACAGTTGAATCTACCTACCTTTGAGCAGAGGATTGGATCGGAAGACCATCAGAGATGCCATCCAAACTAGATTTTTTAATGATTTTTTTACTCTAATCCTAATCCAAGGCATTTAGTATTCTAATCCTAAACGAGGGGAGCCACTGGGTGCAGGGGAATTCTTGAATTTAGGTGACTTTAGGATTCTGGTGGCTTCCAAAACCAGGGACATAAACTCTGAAGCCAAGATAAAATAAACCTTAACACAAAAAATGTAAAAGAAGGGCAAATGATATGAATAATAAATGGAAGCACTACTGTACCTGTGTGCACCATGAAATACAGCTGCTGCAGTCATTTAGAAGTCTCCAAGATAACAGTACAAGTAATTACTGGAAATAAAACACATTGCCTAAAATCATTAATATGGTTGTTGCGTCTCCCTCATGTGCTAACCCAGCACAAGGAAAGGAGTTTTGGAGAACAGATTTGCTGATTCCACTGTTGTTTGTTTAATGACATTGTTTGGCATCTATCCCTGGTTTGCTAAGAGGACTTAAGTTGTTATTTTGCGCAAGAAGACCCAGTGAGAGCAGATGAAAACTTCTGGTCTGTTTTGTGCCTCTGTGCGCTGTCACTTGGCGGTGAACACCTTGCCATGTTCGTACTTGGCACTTGTGTCTGCAAGGACTGTTGGGGTAGTTGTCATTCATAAGCCTCACATGAGGTCACATCCACCCTCTCTGGAGACATCAGTGACATTCATTACTGAACAAAGAGGTGGTTGCTTCTGTCTCATGCCCTCATTTGTACCAAACCCATAGCCCATCCCGACACCTGTAAAAAAGAGGTCTAGCTGCCTTTCACTAAAAGTCACCTTGTGATCAGTCTTGAAGGGTAATTCTCCCTTCTGGACCTGTACTTTTCTACAGTCAGTGCTGAGGTGACCGAGTGTGTCTTTTTGAAGGGAAAAGACTGTCAGTTGTTATATTGGGCATTTCTTTAACATAGACTATATGAGACAGCAAGGGTAAACGAATACAATGCAGATAGCTCTGAGACTCTCAGCACTCATAGTTTTTTGAAATTACTCTTAATTAAAATATACTAGCAACTCTTGGTAGTTTATGAGTTGATCTGTTGCGAGACAGAGTCAGGAAATTATTTCTGGTTTCCTTCCCTTTCATTTCGACTTCAAATTGTGGTTGCAGTGCTCTTTAGAACACACTTTAATTTACCTTTACACCAATTGATTCCAATCCTTAATTAAGTTTATTCTTTTTTTCCTAATTTTAAAATGTGCAGGATTTTTAAGAATAAGAAATTATTAAGAAATTAATTCAAGTCATTAATGAATTATTAATCCAGGCTAATAGCAAAAGTGTAGTAATGATTACAGATATCAGTACATGCTGTGAGATCATTGCAAAAGCATATTCTATCAGCTCATTGAAACAAACTATTCAAGAAATAAAGACATCCCTGCATCATTTCTAGTCCCAAAGCAATGTCCTAGTACTAAAGTGATATTATGATGTAGAGGAATCCTTAGTAACTTCTAGTTGTAATTCTAACACTACTGAACAGGTTACTTGGGAACCTGTGAGCAGTGTAGGCTCCCTAATGCCCAAATGATTTTCTCCTTGGCATAAGACTTATTTATAGTTAAGACAGACCTTCACACGCTCTGCAGCTTCAGGAAGAGGAAACGTCTTGGTTTGTCTGGCCTGAACTGATGCTACTGTTGAATCACCCCAAACCAACAAGTTTGGTCCTTGCATGATGAGACAAAGACACTGTTTACTTCTCAAGCTTGCAGTAGCTTGACAGAAAACACACCAACGTAGTGTGAGCTCAGGATTTTTTTGTTTATTTATTTATTTTTTATCTGCCTCAGAGTGAGGATCAATCTAAGATACACGTGTCCAGTCTTCCACCTGAATTTCTACCCATTTGCCTGTGCGTTCTTTGGCACAGGATCCAAATGTTTCACATTCACTATCGCATTTATTTTCCTTGTCTCCTCATGATACACTAAAATATTATATCCTTTTGGGGAAAACTGAGGCACACATGGGACATTTGTGGAAAAGAGGGACTGATCAGTTCCTTGTGCTCCACTGACACAGCTGACATACCAGGTTATCCTTCCACCTGGAAAGATACTTAAATTTTATTCCTAAAGAGTGAAAAATCTCTGTGAGTTTATTTCTTTTAAAACCTCTTTTCCCTTCCACCATCTGGCTTATCTCCAATATATTTCACATTTGAGATGTTGGTTTCCATTCTACAGCTATAGATTAGCGGAAAAAACCCACTTGCATATTTTTAAGCACAGATTGCAGAGAATTTCAACATACTGATTGTTCAGGGTGATGAATCATATTAAGTCTGATGTTTGCTAGGCTGCATTGCGCTTATTTGATATGACATCCAGTACCTGGGATGTGGCAATCTGATGCAACACATCACTGCTCACTGACACAGCACCAGAAACACAGAGACACCTGAGATAATGTGGTTATATTTGGAACCCGTTTTTAAAGGAGTTTTGAAATTTTAATTTCTTTCCTGTTAGTATTTTGTCATTGATTCCAGGAGGCTGGACCACTCCCTGACTGTGTCCACCTGCCTCATTTCCTCTACAAAGTGGTCCTGAATTTAACCATTGCCATGCTAGGCTTCTTCCTCAGCCTTAGTTTTGTGCTTTAACACTAACTAGACAAAAATCTGTAACCAGTCCTGCCTGCTCAGGCACAAAACAGAAAATAGACTCCATTCTGCCACTGGGCAACCCAAAGAAAATAGATTGAAAACAGCAGCTAAAGGGGATCCAGGATCTGAACACACCAGTAAAAGCAACTGAATTGCAGATGTGTAATGGGTTACCGCCCATCATCTGAGCAGTATCTTGTGTATTTCCCTTATGTATCATTGAAAGAGATTCATGCTGTATTCTTCTTTGAGATTTGGGCAGGTTCGAATGATGTACATAGAGACTTTCAGAAGATTTGTGGTAATCAACTCTTGAATTTTGTAACATTGGGCCGGTTACTTGCATCCCCAGTACAGTGGGATTCTGATTCAGCTGAGTCTTTGACTTCAGGTATCCTAACCCATTGACGATGAGTTTAAATGCCCCATCAAACAAGAACATCAGTCCTCTAGTTATTTGTTTGCATCAAATACATAGAAATACACACAAAATTGCCAGGATCTTTTCTTTCTTTTGTTTTTAGGCTTTCATTTTCCTCTAAAAATATTAACAGTAGCCTTTTTCCTTCATCATCTGTCTCTTGTTGCAAAGGACTGTGCAAAGTTGCGATTGGTTTCTTAGAAAACACCTCTGTGGTGTTTTCTGAATGGCAACAGATCATCCGCAGGAGGAACCCTGGAAAAATAGTGGCAATTTAAGTGTTGTCATCAAACTTCTTCAGCCCATTAAGCTGTGCAATTTCGCATATAATCTCCAGTATACTTAACAGAGGAGGGAAGCACCTGGACAAGGAATGGTAAATATAAATCAACAGATAATGATATTCTTCTTTCAGTCACACTTATTACCAAGAGCATCAGAGTCTTTATGTTTATGCATTTAGAATAATATCCGCCCGAACAGATATGGCTGGCAGTAATTACAGGATACAAACTGATGGATTTGGAGTTGAAGAATTTTCCCTATTTAAAAATGCTAAAAGCAGAGAGGTAGGAGGATGTTTTCCCTGTTCATTTATTTCTCTTATTTTTTGCTTGCTTGTCTGTGTCCCTTCCTTTCTTTTCATTTTCACTAATTTCAAGAGGTGACAGCACTGTCCTTCTGCTATTGTCTGGCCTAATGATGTTGCTTGCATTTTTGTAGAGGTTACATAGCACTTTTTTCCGCCTTCTCTTTGGTCTGCAGAGATTTGATCAGTGCAATAGAAGAGAAGCAAAACTGATACACCAAGATACAAAGTCTCTCCAAACTTTTACTTGCAGTCTTCATTAATGGACTTGTCTGTGGAGGTCAAAAATCTCTAAAGGATCATGTTTGCTACTAAAGGAGCTAGTGTTCCTTATTATAAACACAGTAGGCTGTTTCTTTCTACAAATGTTCCTAGTCATTACTACTGTTTTCTTTTTCTGAAAAATAGCAAAATCTCATTGCTCCTGCCTACAGTATGAGACATAAGCTAATGATGCTTTACAAAGAAGTTCAGTCTTGCTGACTCGGGAGTGATGCAAACTTAACAATATGTCAGATTCAAAGTTATCTTCACTGACATTTCCAAGAGTTGCTATTGGCAATGTAATTCTGGATGTGGATTCACTTACAGTTCTTCAAAATGCTGTTTAAAATCAAGACACTGGGTTAAAAAGGCAATCCAAAGAGAAGATTCTTTCTACTTTTAAATGACACTAATGGAGTTGCAACTCTCAAAAGTTGATCTGAATATGGCCCTAAGCATTTTTAACAGCTACACACCAAGTCAAGGCTTGATACTCTATGCTCTGTGCATCCAAACTTCCCACACAGCTGCCTCTTTCGTGAAAGCATAACAATAAGAGCAGACGGACAGCCCAAGTGCTTGGTGTTGCAGCAGTGGAAGGCAACAGCAAAACCTAAACAAGAATTTAGTTTGGATAGTTACCAAATCCACCATTTCTATAAATAACCTGAATTCTGGGCTCTCCTGTGTACTATCATGTATCTATGTTGCACTGATGTCCTATGATACAGGGAAATTACCAAAGGAATTGGCATGAAGCAGAATTTATTTGGATTTGAATTCAAGTCTACGGCAGTTACAGACATTAACAACAAAATGCCCTCTAGCCCAACTGAATGTACACTCACTTCACACTTACCTCAAGTTCATTCCTGTTTACTGGAAACTGATTCATATGGTAAAAGAGACAATGCTGGATATTATATATGCCACACAGCAGGTTACTACTGATACTTAAAACTGGAATTGAGAGATAATACTACAGGCTTCACTGAAATTCAGAATGATATAAATCAGTAGAAATTACATTTTTCAGAGAATAACTAAGGCTTCAGGGCTCATTCTGAGGTGGCTGTAGTCCTATACTGCTGCAATGTCATTGACATTGGAGAAGCTATACTGGATATATGCTGTTGTAACTGATATCCAAATTGGTTCTTCAATATTAATTAAATTGCGTGACAATGTGAAAGGACATGATTATGGCAATTTGAGGCTTTATCATGCCTGTTTCTCTAAAGGAGGAGGAGACAAGTGAGCTAATGGAGGAAAGGAACTAGATTTTCTGATTCAGATGCAATTCTGCTGCTTTAATTCCCCTCGCATCCCCCAACTAAAAAGGATACAAGCCAGAAGATTTCTTCACAAAACCTCACAGAAAATATGAAACTTTGCAAGAAAACTTAATAATTTTTCTTTAAACATTTAACTTCTTTTTACTGCAATTCCGGTACCCCCTCCTACCCCCCCAGTGAAAATATTTGGGGTGTGTAAAGCATCGACGCCCAGCGAGGAGAGGAAGGATCCTGCCCAGCAGGGATAACCACCTCCTACACTCTGTGCCTTCGACATGTGGTGGCATATCTTCTGATTCTTCATCTCTTTAGGAAGCATTCAGCTTCTTTACAAAGCATTTCTTTACTGAGAGGGTGGTCAAACACTGGAACAGGTTTCCTAGAGGGTGGTCGCTACCCTAAGCCTGTCAGTGTTTAAGAAACATTTGGACAATGACCTTAACAACATGTTTTAACTTTTTGGTCGGCCCTGAATTTGTCAGGCATTTGGATTAGATGATCATTGTGGGTCCCTTCGAACTGAAATAGTCTAGTCTATTCTGTTCTCTGCTCCTTCCCCATGGTGTTTCTGTAGCTGGAATACACCAGCACTTCATTTCTTCACTGAAAGGGTTATCAAGCACTGGATCAGGCTGCCCAGGGAGGTGGTTGAGTCACCATCCCTGGAGGTATTTAAAAGATGTGTAGATGTAGTCCTGAGGGACATGTTTTAGTGGTAACATGGCAGTGGTAGCTTAACGGTTGGACTTGATGATCTTAAAGGGCTTTTCCAACCAAAACAATTCTATGATTCTATACCATGTTGAGAGGCCTTGGACCAGCTCCAGTTCCCATCCATGACAGCCTCAGCTGTGCAACTTCTGCAGGAAAGGGTCAGTTCTCTGCTCCCTCATTGCAGCTATTCTGTCACTACCAGACAGCATAGACTTGGATGCAATTCATTGACTGAAATCTAGGTCACCGCAACGAGGGTGTCTGAACCAAGCTCATCATCCTGAGCTGTCATTGCAGCCATATAAGTCTTGGTCAATATATTCAGGAGAGTTAAGGTGTGATTCACATGATGAAATGCAGGTGCCTTCTTTGGGGTAAACTGAATTACTGTCCTCTTTGACTGAATTATCTAGATGGGATGTCAGAAATCCAGTTGTGATGTAGACAGCTGTATTATAGGCACCCACAAAAAGATGAGCTGAATCTTGTCCTCTTTGCAACTGCAGTCAGTAGGAAGCGTAGTAGAGTGAGCTCTTCATGAAAGTCCAAAGCACAGCAGTGCCCTCTATCTTGTTTTCATTTGGACATCAAGGCTTTTTGGCTCAGGAGTTTTCAACTTTAAAGCTGGTAAGGAAAAAGTGATTCATTCAGAACCATTTACATTATCTTATGGTAAAAATCAACAATGAAAACCCTCATTAAATACAAACCTTCCTCCTTCAGGGCATAATTCAGTATAAGCGATTTTCCCTTTTCTCATTGCTAAACCCCTTTATTCAAGTACCCATAGAGAGATGAGACCATCTCAATGTCACCCTATGAGTTCTTCTCTGTAGAACTCTCCTCCTTGTCACTGCGTGGAATTGCATACATCCTCCTACAATAAGGAGCATTTTACCCTTATAGAGACACCATGGGGTCTCTTACTTGCTCAGTGTTTCGCTTGCAGCCAACATGAACAATAGTGCAATTTTATTTTGTCATTAGAGTGCTAAAAAATTACTTTCACTGAACTATAGTAATTTCCTCAACCTCTGCAAAATCCTGGCACTGATAGCAATATTTTCTATTGGATTTAGGAACAAATTAGTTGCCTCTGAATGAAGGATGTCTCTGACTGATCTCCACTAAAGCAAGATTTACCTGGAGATTTATTGCAGCTTTGCCTTTTTGTTTCCCCATGGGAAAGTTCACAAATGATGCAGCAATCTTGTTCCAGTAATATTGTGCTTAAACACACTTCACGGATTATTTGGTATTCAGGATGTTCTTCCTGCGTGAAGAGAAAAAATAGTCAGCTGTTAAAACCAGACTGAGATTTTCAAATACTATGACAGTGAATGTTTAACAAAACAAATCTTGTTTGCATCTCATTCAGACAATAACCACCCGGAAAGTACCTGCACTGAAATAAATGCCTTAATGCGAGGACTGCAAAGTAATAGAAAAGGGTGAGTGGAATCTCATTGCATTCCTGTGAGGAATAGTTATTTGCATTTTATTGGTGAGTAATTTGACTCACGCTAGTTCAGCAAGTTACGCCAAGCCATGATTAAATCATAAATAAGTGCAAGAATTCTAATTCCTGGTTCTCTGCTTCAGCAGGTTGCTTTTTGGATTCCTTGCCCCTCTGGGAAGATGAAATTGAGGCCATACCTACAGCACCTGGCAATCAGTAGGAGCAGGGCAAACAGACCCAACCCACGGTTTGTCCACACACCGCTGTGGCCACTGCATATGGAACAGCTGAGCTGTCCCACTGCGGTGCTCAGCAAGGTTTTTGGGCTTGGTACCAGCCTGGGGACTGCATTCCCAGCTCAACACTAACGCTTTCTCTGCCAATGCCACGGCTACTTTTGAGACATCTGGTTTGCACTGTGGGCTTCACTTCAGAAGAGCTATCAAGTCCTAGAACTGCTACCCAGACTGTGTCTATCTCCACATCAAGGTTAAAAAGTAAGTGAAGACTCACCATTTTTTGTGGGCCTCAGTAGATCACAGCATATTCAGTTCCCAAACAGGGCCCACCATTTCCAATCTTCAATGATAAATTGGCTATAATGTGACTAGGCAAAGGTGGCTTTTTAAAATCTGACTACAGCTGGAGCCAATGGAGATACTTTGGAATGCAAAGCCTTCAACAGTTGGAATCTCTGGCTTGAAAGACCAAAGTCTTTCAGTTTCTTTCAGTTTCAACTCCCAGGGGGAGAGCAACAAGCCCAATGCCCTCTTCCTCTCTGCTCCAGCTTCAGAATCAGTGAGCCCAAACAGATCAAATCTGCTTGCTTTGGTTTCCTGAAACCTTCCAGCTAAAACTGATGGTTTGTGTGTGGCTTTAATCCTGGTACTTTCCAGCTCCCAGTTTCTGTTTCATGTATTAGTCACCTTTCTGTAGTGTAAGTAGCTCTAAGCTGTAATATTGCTTGTGGAGAATGAAAATAAAAGGCTTAGTCCACAGAGAATAGTCCTCATGTACAGCTTTTGTTGGGACTACATGAGGGCATTAGGCTTTTTAACACTGAAATGCTGATGCCCTTGGAAAGAGTGAAACTGTTACTCCCTGTGAAATACGAAGGGCCTGATCCCAATCTTATCTATAATGAAGTAAATTAATAGTGACTGACAGGAACTCAGGAATTGATGCACCATTTCAAGCCAGGAATCCAGCTCTTGCAGCACTGTCTATGACCCTGGCCAGCAGCAGTTACATTAGAGGACGTGACAAGAAAGGTTTTAGAAACAATTACAGCATGACCTGCCTATAGAGAAGAATCCTTCCTAATCTCCAGTTCAAAGGTTGGTTTGTGCCTTGAAATATGAGCATGTGTGTCCATCTCTAAAGGCTCAGATAGGTTACTTTTAGCCATTGTCATTTTAACTTCATTTTCTTATGTACAGATTCTTCGATTTCAGTGAAATCAAGGTATTACATCATCGCAGAGGCCATAAAGTCCTGTATTAATCTCATGAGCCTGACAGAAACTGCGTATGACCTGACACACGAGATCTGAATGGAAAAGCAAACAAAAGGCTTCCAGGAAAGCAAGCATGCCCTTATTCACTCCCTAGGTTAGGCAGGCTTTGTTTTACACGTGCATGGGGACACACTTGTTGTGTACATAGCAAGATTGATCATAGAGTGAACATCTGGAATTCATGCAAATCCCTCCTCAATCAAACACTAAAACCCCTATTTTATAGCATTCTGCCAGCTGTGTTAAAACACATCTGACTTCATATCTGCACTACAGCTGCCCTTGTGTCCACAGGTCTCTCCTTTCCCAGAGAGACACGCTGTCTCTCTCTACCGAGGCAGTCAGTCTGGAGGAAGAAAAAGGGAGAGGAACCTCCTCCTGCACAAAGGAAAACCAAGCTGATCATAAAACTTGTTCCCTTACTAGCATCTGGGAAAAGTCACATACAAATCATGGTGGCTTGCTTTTGCAGAGATTGGTGTCAACGTTTCCTTAATCTTCAAGTCACATGGATTTAAACTGTGTTTAGCTCTATGATTGGTTTTGAATGATTCCCAATATTGAGAGAGTACCTTGGGAGAACCTTCTTCCTTTCATATGGTATTGTTACCATCATACCAAATCAAAAGTGACTCCATCTGAGGACCTTTGGGGTACATTTGCTACAAAGAGCAGAGCAGGGATATGACCAGAAGGAATTGTCTGGGGCAGGACCGTGTAATGGAGAAACTACTACAGGCTTATGGCTTAGAAATATTAGCAGAACAGCTCATCACAGCCCTGGTGTCCCACTTTTGCTATCCTGTGCCCCAGTCCAAGACCTACCTCCACATCTCCTTCAGCCTCTCCCTACTCTGTTCCCAGTGATCCTCTACCTGGATCTTTCTGATTATGTTTCACAGGGTACATGCCCTTGTGGGAGAACTGCTCATCCAGTACTGGAGAATGGAGGGAAAACACTGGGGAACTGGACTGAACATATCCTGGGCAAGGGGACCTGAAAAATGGTCTGAGAACCCCACTGCTCTAAAGTGGTGCCAGTTCTCCAATATATTTGTGCAATTCACAGCACAGTGTAGGCCCTCTACTAAAAAAACTCCAATGGTCTATTATTTGGGAAACAAATATATGTCTTAATAAGCATATTTTTACATCAGGTGGAAATGTTGAGGATTTACTAGAAAATAACAGAAATTAGAAAGTGAGGTTTGTAGGAAACTGGTAAGAGGAGGGAAAATCCAAATGCATAGCCTGCAGAATTAAGGCTAATAAGAACAAAAGAACAAAGGAAATACTAATGATGGTGCTGCTACTTTACTAGATAGAAATGAGAGAAAGGATAATCTTATTCAATGAGGAGGAAAGTATTTGCTGTCAATTAGTAAAAAAGGCATAAAGTTAAATTAAAGTTGAATACTGCGTCTGGATTACTTGCAAGTAAAAACCTGAAAAAAGCTGTCTGAGGAGCTTGTTATGTTGTTGATTGAGAAGATCCAGAAGGCTGAGGGGAAACTAATGCTGGTTTAATATTTGGAATAGAGTGAGTGATATGACCCTGACATTCTTCCCAAGCGAAATAACGGCTGGCTAGTATTGGTTTCAATTAACTTAGAAAGAAAGGAGGCTAAAATAACAAGGTTGAGTTAGTGGGAAAGGAGTCTTGTCAAACTGACTGCAAGCTTATGGCTCTATAAAATTGGTTGATAAGGGTCGCAATGTTGATATAACGTACCATGTCTAGATATTCAAAGGACTGTAGTTTGCCTGTAGGTCCCCAGAAACACAGGCAAACATGCTACACAGTAGTTATGACTCCAGTCACCCCTTGCCTAACGTGGCTGCGTCAGGGCTTGTTCATGTATCAGGCACTCAGGCTTCATAAGTTATTTGGTTTGAGATGTGTGTTATTTGATAAGTGAAAAGAATGATTAAAATCCACCTGATACACCTAAAATGGATATAAATGGCTGTCTGTCAGTATGATTATGGATGAGAAATCATTAGAAAGTACATGAGTTTCTGGCGAGAGGCTGTTGAGAGCTGTTCATCTTCCTAAACTTTTGAATATTGTTGATGATCTGAAAGAAAACTTAAAATGATTGCTGATGGAATTTGCAGTTGGCACATAGAATGGGGACATGACAAATAACAAAGAAGAGAAATAACTGATAGGGAGTGATCTGGATAGCATGGTAAGTGGATTACTGCAAAAAACTCTTGTGTTTTGATACAGATAACTAGCAAACCAGACATTCAGCACTGAAGAATGAAGGTTCTGCTTCAACACTGGCAAGTAGTCTTTAAAAATGGCTCCATGATCATGACAAATGACCGTCTGACAACAGGAGGGGCTACGGCAAAAGGAACAGAGTAGTCTGTGTCTGGGTACATAGAGTAACCAGAGATTACTAGATAAATTCACATTGGAGTAAGAGGTATGATGAGATAGTGAATTATTCACTGTAACAACTTGCAAGATTTGTTCTTGACTCTTCGTCACTGAAAAAAATATAATCACATCTCTCCAAAGGACTGGGTCAAAAAAGAAGTCCCATGGCCAGTATTCTGCTCAAGGCCAGACTGCAAGATACCTTTTGATTCATAATCTATGAAGTCTGCTTGGGGATGTTAGATGTTTTTTTCTTCAAATATTAAATAAGACCAACTCCTGCATGTCCATCTTTCTACAGAAGTGAACGCCATTTCTGAAATGCAATGAAATTGCTTCAACCATCATATAATATTAAAGGCACTGTTCAAAGCCCATGGGAATTAAAAAGAGTTTTTCCATTTTCTTAACTGGTCTATGGGCCAGCCTTTTAAAGCGGGGATCTCAGGGACAGTGGTTTCACCAGTTATTCTGTAAAATACCAACATGGCAATATGGGCCCCTCCAAATCTTTCCCCATATCACTGAGATACAGCAACTGTATCTTAAGTTTATGATGGCTTACAATGTAAACAAAATCTGCAGCTGAATTAGAGGCCAGTACTTGCTTCAATATTTTCTATGATCTTGCATTTATGATTTTATACCATTTTCTTACACCACTGAAGTGTAAATTTCATGAATAAATTCTATTATCTCTGGGACTTCACTGATTAAAAAAGGAGCACGTATACGGCTTCAAAATAGTTAAATTCATTCTTCTCACACATCACAAGAAGAGTTGCATGAACAATCCATACTGAATAATTTACTCAGTAAATTTATAGTTTTAAGGTGACTTTTTAAAACAGCCACCTAAGTTATTTGCTACTGCCAGATGAATCGTTTGTGGGGACATATTTGCACACATAGCTGATACAAACCCCATTTCCTCTGTCTCTTTATGCAAGCATTCAATATTGGGACTGTGGGTCTGATCACTTAAATAATTGCTGATTGTCTTTGTTCTCTCATTAGATTCCTACCCACAACCCTTGCCCCATCTCCTGCAAAAATGAGCAGCCTTAATACTTCTTGTTGTCCGTGTGGTGGAAAAAAATTGGAGAACATAACTGTATAAAACATTTGCATCACTGACTCCATCCTCTGATCTTTCAGACATTTTATCATTGAATCTCATTTAGAAGTGGATCAGGTAGAACACCAAGGGTTCAGGGCTGCCCTCACACATCCCACTACACAGCTATTGAGGAATCTGCTTTCCTGGATACCTGAGAAATTCTCAGTTTAGGATCTGTTTCATTTAGGCTGATTCTTTCAATTTCATGATTACACTTCTTGTGCAAACACTGTCCTTCACCTCAAATCACCCCCTTTCTTTCCTAGCATTTACTCCTCCAACATTTTTACAGGGAACAATCCCACTTCCCACCTACTTCTCAGCCATTGTTTTGGTACAATAAATGTGCTTTTCTCTAAAATGGACTAAACCATGTCATTTTAGCAATTCCTTTAATCACCGAATTTAGATTAAATTTCTCTCTCAACTGCGACTTTTATTCCAGATGATATCTTAACATTTCTTTGTAAAATAACAACACTCCCAGTCCTTAAGTACCCTGCCTGAAACACGGCAAATGCATTGCATTTATTTCTTCACATCTGCACTACATTGAAGGCCTGTATGGTTATTAGTGACGTGTCTAAGACAGATAATAGATGGGTGCTGTGCCATGTTTTAATTGATCCGATGACAGAGTTGGTTTAAGAGAGACTTACCATCTCAGACATTTGTTTTTCTGCTTTTTTGTAGTAATGCTGACACAGATTTCTTGCTTCATGCTTACTGCTTCTGTTTCAGACCAGGAGAAGAATTTGGTGCGCAGCAGTTGCCCTTTTTTAACAACTCTTCAATATTGCTTGTTCCTATGAATCCTTCCTTCTATCACATCTTTGATTCATTCAGGTCTTTTCCCTGCTTCTGCAGTTTCTAGATAAGGAGCTCCTAGCTCACTGTAGAGGTCTTCTAATTTGTCCTCCAGCACAGGCATTTGGACTTTGTATTTTTGCATTTTGCTATATTCCCATATGGATTTGAGTATGTTCCAAAGACCACACAAACCTTCCATCTGGTATTAAGAATCACTCCAACATCAGCAAATATCAGAATCAGTTGTAATTCTATTGCAATGGTTTCAAAGAAAACATCATCAGATCTGTTCCAAAAACCTTTCTTTCAGGAATTTCACTGGTAACCTCTCTTCAGGACAGTAGTTCCTGTCTCAGCAAAAATGGCTCTCTCTCTCTCTTTGGCCTCTTCTTTACCCATGTTATAATTCCTTTATTAATCCCTCACCTTTCCCATTTCAGTTTCATGTGGCAATATAGAAATACTCTTAGAAAGTCAACCCACATACACAAATTTTCTCAGAATCAGAGCAACTGAAGAGAAAGACAGTCAGAAATACCACTGAGCAATGTTTACTGGAATGACATTATATTTAGGTGGTCCAGGAAAATGTTTATTTATTGAAACTCTTAGGTCTTTATTACTTGCCTCGATCAACTGAGTAAGTTTGATAGAATAACCTCTTCCCACACAATTTACAATGTTTTCTGTTTTCAAGTGTTTCTTGATATTTGTGCCTGGAACTAGACCCAGTGAATCCTCCGTGCTCTTAGTGGCTGCCTAAAATTACAAGATACCTAACGCGAGCAGAGCAGTGACTGTGGTGAAAATGAGCTTCTTCCCTCACTAGCAAATTGCTAAATTATACTCATGAAATTTTGGGGAAATAATAGCCTTCATAGGATATTTTTAAGTCCAAACAGCAGCAGTGCCCTTTTCCTAGGGCTCTGAATGCACTCTTAAGCTTTCTTGGTCTTCACACCATTTCCCTTTAGGCTTACACTTAACCATGGGGCTGAAGGTTTCCCTCTAAGCTCTTGAATTGACTCTCAGAGTTTACAGCTATTCTTTAACCTTTGGTTTAAACCTCCTATCTTTAATATATTTTGCAGATGATGGAATAATGTATGTGCACAGCAGTGTATCCTACTTAACAAACATGCCCGGAGATAGAGTGAGCATAAAGATATTAAAGCAAACTGATATGTGGACAAATGGGTAAACATTTCACTACAAGATTGTCCAAGCTCATTGCATGTATTATCAGGAAAGAATCTGTCTCAGCAGCTGACAGGAACTGTCAAAAACATGCTGTATTTTGCATATGATAGCTTAATAATGATCACAGCCTGGCTGAAGCTCTAGCAAAGTTCAGGCCAATCAGACGTACAGCTCGTAAACGAAGCATCTCAGGAATGATAGCTCACTGAAAGCAGTAAACTAATGCCACCTTTTCTTTTTTTTAAAAAAAAAGCTGATTAGTGAATAGTATTATTCACTGTGATTTCTTTTGCAAATAAGCTGAATCAAAAGGCCTTCTCCAAATGTATTAAAAGGCTGATCGTATTCCAGGAGAAGCGTATAGAAGAAGATTGCTGGCAAAGGCTAACAGTGGAGAATAGTAACTCTGTTTGAGACTACGCAGCTCCAAGTTTTGTCCCTGGAGGGGCAGAAGGCACTGTGTGATCTGCCTTCTCTCCAGATACAGTCTCATGGATGACCTGCCACCGGGCCTGGCCTGCCTGGTGCTGTGAGAAACCAACCCCGCGTGCCCTGGTGACGTTGCCTGACCAGGGATGAGCCTGTATTTGCATTTTTGACATGTGATCGGCAGCAAAGGTTGGCCACGCAAGCTGGTCTTGCAGCCAGGTGGGTGTGCAGTGTGGGTTCAGCCCCCGTACTCACTGGGATGGCTTTTCCAGACTTGCAATGTCCACCTTGGTGGGACAATGAGGATTCATTCTTTCTCCAAAAAACTGCATGCAGGACTGGGCTCAAGTCACATCAGTTACATAGCATTAAGCGCAAAATAACACAACACTATTTACACTATGAGTTTGCTGAGAACATACCCGTTTGTTGCCACAGAACCAGGCTGTTGCCAACCAAGCTTTAAGACGGCTGAAAAAGAGAGGAAGAAGAGATTGCACAAGGGTCTTTATCATCTCCTGGGCTAATTTAGGATAATCTCTGCTTTCAGCTGTTTCTACTATTGTTTAACGAAGTGCAGTGAATGCATGATGGTATTTCTTGTTCTCCTTTGAAGCAGCTAAGCCTGCAGGACACCTCACCTGGTATCAGTCCCAACTGCCATGGACTGCTTCTCCATGGGCTAAGTCAACTGTTCTTCCATCTCAGGCTGCAGCAGCACCAAGCCAGACCAGATGTAGGAACATTACCTTGATGTACTCAGCTGTCGCTTTCCAGTAGGGGAAGTTTCACTGGCACCTCCCTCTCACAGGTGATGGCAATATTCCCTCCTGCAGTGGCAACCCCACATGTCCAGCAGCCAGACTTCAGTCCCGTACTCTCAGGGCATGGAATGAACACTCTGATGGCATTTCCCCCGTGTAACCTGCTGGACAATACCATCCAGATGTGTAAAATTCACAATTGAGGCAGTAAATTAATGTGTGAAGATTCAAAGGTCCTTTTTGGAGACCTGAGCCCTTGAAAATCCAGATTTCATGTCCACCTTGGAACAGAAACTTGCTGCTGGTCTAAGGCAGAAATTGGGTGATTTCTCTTGTGATTTCTCTTTTTCAAAGATTGAAAATTTGAAATAGATTTATGTAGCTAGATATAGATTAATGGTCTTCTATAAACATTCACTCTCCTTTTTTTCCCCAAGCAACTTCTCACAGATGATTTGAAGCACAACCATAATACTTTGCCTTCATAGTAATCAAGTTTCCATATTTTGTGTGCTTATTTGTTCATTTGTTTTTTAGGGTAGGTATTTTCCATGCAATAATATTCATTGATCATACTGAATTGAAACAATATGTCTCAGTACTATTGCTTGATTGCTTGACTTTTGACTGGCTTCTGGTCCTGTTTAGCTGAATTATGGACTGGAAAGTCCTGCAGCCTGACCCTTCTCCAAAGGTATTTGGCTACCTCTTCAATAACCCTTTCTTTTCATGACTTTTCAAATCAAAACAAATGATGAACTCAGCTCAAGCTCTAATCCAGATTTTATTTTATTTTTCCTGAGAAGGGCATAAACATAAAGAACACTTAATCAGGCATAACAAACAAAAAAGTTATTTATTTTTTTCCTGAATGATTTATAGTCCAGTTTCTTCTTTTGTTGTTGCAGAAAAGGAGGAATTAAAGTAGAGATTCATTACTCAAAATGGCAACAGTCCCATTAGGGAGGGACAGCAGAAGGAAAACATAGCCATAATTTTACTTATTTTACGAGAGATGAGCTCTTCCGTACTTCTCTGAGCAGATGATGGTAAGTTCAATATAAAGAAATACAACACCAGTACAATAAATAAGAAAGAGAAGGATTACTGATATTGTCTCAGGAGCATCATATAGAAATAAATTCACTTTCTGTTACATTCTGATGTGCTACTCACATATGCTGAAGTAGCACACCTGGGAGGGCATAAGGTGAAGAAACTGGAGTTGGAAAGGATGTTTCAGCAGCTCTCACTTCTGTAACAGGAATTTTTTTGGGTCTAACCCACACTGCGAGGCAAAGGGCAGGCCCAGGCATGCTGAGCCCAAACTTTCCAGCCATGCTGTTGGCTTCAGCTTGACAATAATATTCCTGTAATATGCAGTATCCATCTCATAAGTTGGAGAACTGTGCTGTCAGTGCGGTTTCCCTTAGCTGCTCTCTGGCTTTCTGTGGTATTTTCACCTCAGCACAAGCCGTATGGGAATGAGCGCTCACACATACCTACGTCTTTGCAAAATGGCTTTTCTGGCCGTGTTGTTCAGAACGGCTCAAGTCACCCTGAAACTGCCTAAATAATGGGTTTGATATTCAGAAGAGTGTATTCAAAGGGCACCAAGACTTTTTCAAAGACTGCTCAGATGGTGCATAAATGGACCTATTAAGTACTTACAGATCCTTCCTACAGACACTGAACACTTGCAAGCTGTACCCTGGGTGCCTTTTGAAAATTGGTCCCCAGAGCAGAGGTGCCGAATACAAAACTGCAGCCTTGCATGGGCTTCCTTTGTTTGTGGCTACTCACCACTTGCAACGTGAGCTACAGCAGCCAGAGACTGCCAGCTCTTCAACAAATTTCCATAATTTCATTAAGAGCAATGATAATTATGTGAAGTGCTAAAAAATACTTTGCTTGGCTTATCTGAAAGCTGCTGTAATGGGGGAAATAAAGGCATAAATAAGATGCTTTGTTTCCATTTTCAATCTGTTCGCTAATTGTAAAGAAGCAAAAGGGTCTAAACCCCCCTTATTTGATCCTGTCATTGTCTGACAGCAAGGGAAATGTCCTTGGGAGGGACAGTCAGTCAATCTGTGTGTAAAGACAAAGTAGAAAAAATTGCAACCCTGATAAATTACTGAAAATAATTATGAAAATTGAAAAATGAGAAAAAAACCCCACGATTATGGTCCAACCAGAGAGCAAATGTTTTCAGGTTTTATCAGCAGTGTAGGGAGTACAGCAGTATGCAGTAGGCTCTTAAACTGACAACTCTGCATGATTCCTTGATGTAATTTGGATGAAGCTGGATAACCTGTGATTTACTAAACTCTCTCCAGTTAGCAAATCTGCTCAGGGTTTCCCAGCACATCGACATGGTCCTGCCAGTGTGTGTCGGCTGCAGATTATCCTCTTGCTCTGCTCTGATCTGTGAGGATGTGCATGTGCACAGCTGAGGGTGTAAATCAATCTCTGGCCTGTCAGGTAATGCACGCATGAAACCAGCCCCAAACTGCCTGAATTTACCTTATAATGACTGATGAAAAGAAGGAATCATTCTACTTATTAGTACTTCTACTTGACTAGAAGTGGGAAGTATTAGCAGTACAGGGAAAGCAACAGTTTTAGTGCTGGATGCTGCAATACTGCTGGAGTTGATTAACACAGATTGAGAGCTGTTTTCAACTAGTTCTGTTCGTTTATTAAGGAAAAAAAAAAAAAAGAAAAAAAGCTACGAGGTTGGAATCAGGGAGAAAGACCCAGGAACCGAATGTGTCTCTCTTGAGATTTAGACCAGCCTCTTCAATACCAGGTCATCTTTCCCTGAAAATAGCAGATTAAGAAATTATAGTGCATGAAAATGAAATAACTGTTTATTGCATTTATGTGGTTCTTAATCACTGCTCTTGACACAGTTGGTATCTCTTTAGGAAAGCTGAGGTTAGGGAAATGTCAGTTCCTTCTCAGCCTGCAATGAAGAATTTGTAAGGTCATGTATTCATTTTCATGGTGAAAAACTGTGAGGTTGCTATCGGGAATGATAATTTTATTATATGATCAAGCAATTAAGTGGATTCCTAAAGCCACTTAATGAATGGACTACATGATCTTTAAAGGTTCCAAACCATTCTACAATCCTATGAAAAGTCTGGGGCTATGTACTTTGGTGTCTCTAAATTATTCTGTCAAAAAATCTGCTTAAGTAGAAATATGTGCCTCTAAATTAACAACTGTCTGGACCCTTTTGATTGATGGATGCCCTGGATCTTGTGAAACAGGTAACTGATATCTGGTAAGGATCTACGCATGAATTACTTTGCTAAGCAAATTCATTACAAATCCATCATGTTAGCTGAAGGAGGCTTAATTGTTTGGTGATATGCTATAAGCAACGGTAAACAATCACCCTCCCCTTATAATACAGTAATAGGATGCTAGGGAGGGAAGGAAACATTCCCTTGAGTTTGTTCTTAAAAGAGAAACCGTTGTATCTCACCCAAAGGATAATAAAACATATTTACCCTTCATATATCTGTACCTGTTGTCCCAAACTGATTGCTATGGGATAGTTATGTTAAACAGTGGGATCTCTTCTGCTCCTCCATTGCTTTCTCCTGTTCATTTATATTAAAAGGTATTAATACTTCCCAAAACTTTTGTGATTCTCCCAGCAAGAAGATGGGGATGTAACAGCCAGATAGTTTTTTTGGTGCAAACCAACAAAGAAGGGGAAGATGCAGAATATGAAACAGGAACAGGGGGACTGAGAGACCCTTTCTCACACTTGCAGCCACCTCTTGCTCTTGCTTATAGAGTTTGGACATTGGCTTCTGGAGAAGCCTGATGGTGTCAGAGGCACAGACAAATCTTTACGGCACTCTTACATGGGCTCTGGGTGAATCCCTGAAGATAAACTGAGTTTCATTTCGATGGTTTGCTTTCAGTGCACCCTTAAAAACCTGGCAACCAAGTTCATCTTTAAAAGCAATATCTATGCACATTTCATTTATTTCCCAGTGACTGGTTATTTTCAGTGAAAGTGTCATCTTCAATATTTATCTAAGCTTAAAGCTCCTTCCCTGCAAATACTATAAAAATGAGCTTAGATGACATGGTGAATTTGTGATGATTTATCTTCCACAATAGGAGTACTTAATCTCTTCAAATGCTGGCCAAATAGTATCCAATAAAATGCATAGGGGTAGGACTGAGTCGTCTTCATTATGGCATGGGAGCACTTTATTACCCAAGTGCCAAGTGGGTTCCACTTTTGACTTCAGTGGAACTTCTTCTTTGGCAAAATGCCTTTAATTAGTATGATCAAGTGTAGCCAAATCATCCCCATCATTATTAAACACATTCTTATTTCCTAGAATCACATAGATTTTTATCTTGACAAGCCAATTTTAATGGGGGAAAAAGTTCAATTTTAAAGAAGATAAAAGAAAACAAACACTGAAAGGATCAAATATGCATCCGAACACCAGTGAGTATATAGGTAGGGTACTGGAAAAATCTTAGTTTAGACCATTATACATTTTCACACTTAGATTGGGATGCAGGTTAAATTTTGATGCTTACTTGGCATTTATTTTCTGTTGAATCTGACTTCTCAAGTGACTGGCAACACTAAATATTATTTTTTTTCTTTGTAAAGCGCCTGTAAGGTTGAAACATTTCACATGAAGACAACAATTTCTCAAAAAGCTTCATGGATTATTTTCATTGTTTCCATTCTGGTGGTTTTTTTTATGTTGATGCTGTTAGATGACATTATGTGCAATAGACAAACTGGAGAGATTTTTAAACTTTTACATCAGTTTTGGATGTTGTTTAATTTTGAAACCTCAGTATATTGTAAAAGATGTACATTCTCTCTTTTTGGGCCACATCTAACACAGAAACCCCATATTTGTATTGAATTGGTTAACTTACTCCTTTAGTCAGCTCTTAATGTGGTATTTTCTGGGGTATTTCCGTAAGGAAGGATTCCATTTGGATGTGGCCACTAGGTCATGCGTTAACTATCTTAAGAAGGAAACCATGGCATACAGGTAAAAAACTATAAACCAGCGGATGATCTCTCTCACCAGCAAAGCATCAAATCTCCTCAAATACACAATGCAATTTCCAGTGGTGGGTGACGCATAATTCCAAATGTTCCTGACTGATGACTAACGGTAGTTTATGATACCATTTATGGAACAATTGCCACCATTCGTTTTATACTGAGAGGATTATCAGCTTTCGGACTTAGAATAACAAAAACTAATTTCATGGAAACTGGGGAGGTGTAGAAATGTTATCTCCTCGTCTGTGTTTATTCAGTGATAGCATTGTTTAAAGCCCATGATCCTGTCTGCATCTGCCACCGCAGCTGGCCTAGCCAGCTCACCAGTCTTTATTTAACTGGATATTACAGCAGTAACATTTCATTACAGTTGTGCTTGGAAGAAGTCATAGTCCATTGGTTTTATTGAAGCTCACTTCTAGTTTACTTCCATTTCAGGGAAAAGGACAGCTGTTTTAATATGTACTTGGTGGAACACCTAAAGGGTTTTAGTGTTAATTAAGTCGGGAGGCACTGTTTTTAACAAGCACCTTTTTGTAAATGTCGAGCAGCTAAATCATATTTCATTGTTATTATTCGAGGCAGAAATTAGCCAGTGCAAGCATCAGCAGGCTCAGAAAACTGTGCAGTGCTGTGGTGTGCGACTTCTTCGGATGCCAAAGTGTTGGCTAAAGCTGTGGGGCTCCATGGAGGGGAGGACACGTTCCCCTCTCCCTGCTCTCTCTGGCGTGGGGATTGAGCTTGTGAAAAAGGGTCTGATGTGAAAAAAAGATTTCCCATTTCTAACATTAATTTTGATAGATACAACCCATTTAGCTTAAAGTTCAGCATTAAGCAGAATACAATGGACTAACCCCGTCCTCTATTGCTTGTGCACCATCATTAACGGGGTCGGTGAGCAGGTATACGAGACCACAGAGCATGTCCCCTTGTTTTTTAGCATGATCATCTAAAGATGCAAGCTTTAGCACTTCAGCTCGTGCACTCTGCAGTTGCACTATGCTGAGCTACAGCACAAATGGGTCAAAAAGGTAAACAGGCCCAAAACTTCATTGAATGCCTTCAAGCCAGCGTGATTTGTCCCAGTGGAGATCCTCCTGCAAGACTCCAGCTCATGGGTCAGACTGTCCTGCTACCCTGTAGGCTGCTACGCTGAATCCTTATGGGTTTGGGGGTGCAAAAAGGACCATTTTTAGGCATTCAAATGGCTATGTGAACCGTTGCCTTTTTTTCTCCCCTGCTTAGCCACCTGATGGTGCTATTTAAGAACATGTGAGGACAGACTAAGTGCATGAAAGAAGGCTCGCTGCCCACATTTAATAAAAGCTACAGATGTCAATGGGAGTTTTGCCTGAGTAGTAACTGCAGTTTTGACCCTAGGATTTGGTGCATGACCACGCTTTTTTATTGCTTCTGCATAAATGCAGAAAAATGGCTACCTTGTCTACTTAATCACATGAAGCACTTAAATCTGTCATCTCCTCCTGCATGTTCGAGGGAAAAAAAAAAATCACATTCACCCATGACTGCATGAAATTACTCTGCAAAGCAGCTGTATAGACTTGCTTTGCTGCTGCTCACATTAGAATATTTTTATCACTTAAATTCCTGTTTTACAACTGAGACCTTCAAATCTGTTCTCATCTTACTGGAAGAGAGGAAATATAGGATGTGTGTTGCATCAAATCACCTGAGCACAACTTTATTTGTCTCTAATTGCTGATTCACACTGTATTTCCACAGCATTAAGTGGTCAAGCATTGTGGCTGCAAAGTGGCGTAGTCACAGAGCTTCACCTTTTCCAGTGGCTTAGAGTCTGGCCCTAGTGACAATGACAAAAGGGACAGTGCAAATCTTGTTCACTGTTCTTGTGATACTGTATCATCTATATGATAATTTAGTTATTTAGTGGGTGAAATGCTGGTTATTTTTAGTATAGTCCCATTTTAGCATCACCAAAATGAGATAACTCAAGACCTTAAAAATTATAAAGAGCAGGATGCTTTTTGGCAGAATTGGAGATAATTAATTTCCTACTGTAATTTCATCATTGCATCCTCTATGCATTTATAAGCTATAACTCCAAACCCAGCTAGCTACTTTGAGTGAATCACACACATGTGCAAACATCTGTTTGTTTATGGTCCAATGGCTTCTACTTACTGGTCCAGGAAACCTCCGTTCAGGTCTCAGCTGTGTAATACTCATTTGCCAGGACTGCAGGATAGAATTAAGTAGATGTGTGACTATGTGAAAATGTAAGTGACTCTTTTTTGCTTGAGTCCTCTGTGGGCAAACAGGAATAGGGGCACTGTTAAACAATTCTCTTTCCCTGCCTCAGAGATGCAGTTGGACACACTCCTCCTTCAGCGCATTCCAGACAAGCCTGTATTACTGCCTTTCATGCACCAATAGATACTAGCTGGAAATATTTTATTTAACACATATTTTCCTGCTCTGAAGAACCAAAAAAAAAGGAGTGATATATTCATTTCCAATACTGAGCAGAACAGCTTCTCAATATGATTACTCTTTCCCATTGACAGAGGATTTCTGAACATAACAAACCATGCTGTTTTCTTTTGCCTGCAGAATCCACTTTATTTCTGGAGCTTTCAAGGGATTTTAAAACACTGAGCAAGACAGATAAATAAGAATATAAATGATAATATATACAAGTAACCACATCATCACTTTAGTTGAACACAGATCTAGGACAGGACCTGTAGTATTGAAAATCCCAAATTCATGTAGGCATGTAAGACAGGCTTTTCTTGAGTTAAACTGGAACTAAATGTAACCATCTATTCCTAAAGAATTGTCTATTTTCATGTAGGTAGCTGAACTGCAAATGTATTAGGAGTGCATACGAAGTAGAGAAAGGTTACAGTACGAGCTATAAAGCTGAACAAGCATCCTTTGTCAGTGCATCATGAGCACACGGTGCTATTGCTCATGTGTTATGATATGACCTTGGTCTTACACCGTAATTTTTTATTATCATATAGAGTGATATAAAGCTTACCCAGCTTTTTGAACACAGTCCATCAAATAACCGCCTCTGTCTTCCCTTCGCATTAAAATCTACAGTGATTAATTTCACTTGTAATGATGTCTTATAAGAAACTTAAAAGCAGAACTGGTTTATCACCTGGGTTATCAAATCTTTGTTAGTGCCACTGGAGGAGTCTCAGAATATAAATCTCTGAGAAACAGATAAAACAAATCATAATAATCAAAGATCAAGAAGGGATCCACAGCCAACGACAAATAAATTAATCTTGCAGATAAATGCAGAAGACTAACATAAATATAACTTAGTTTGTTTGAAAAGCTAATACCAGGGGTTGACAATTTCATTTTAGTTTGAAATAAGTAGTGATCTAAAACTTCAAGCAAAGCAATACTATTCTTCATTAGCCTAATGAACAAACCAAAAACAAGTTAGCAGGTGTCCTGTCCAGGTTCTCAGAAAAAGTTGTAAGATAAGACTCCAATGAAGGAATTAACTATGAAATGAGGAAGTCTTGGGGATTTGAGCAGGACATAGCTTTTCTGTGCCTGTGCTCTGTACTCTCACGCTAACAAAATGTTTCCTGATGTTAGAGGGAAATTCCTGTGTTTCAGGTTGGCCCGAGTCCTCTGGTCCTGTAACTGAGCACCACTGAAAAGGTCCTGGCTCCCTCCTCTTTGCACCCTCCCTTCAGGTATTTATCTACATTGTTAAGATCCTCCCTCAGCCTTCTCTTCTCTAGGCTAAACAGTCCTAGCTCTCTCAGCCTTTAAGGAACCTCTTAAAATTAAGCAACCTCTGCAGCAGGCAAAGTAAGCAGGAGGTTTATAAAGCCATCATCAATACATCTTCTGTAATCAAGTAATTGCAATTACTTCTCCAAATCGGGTGAGAGAAAAGCATGCGTTGCTGGAATTTTACAGTCTGGCTCCCTGGATTTGGGTGCTGAGGCTTTAGGGAAGCATCTACTCATATCCCATACAGCTATGGGGGAATAACCACATCCCGGATGTGGCATGATACCATCCAAAAGGACCCTGGAGTGTCCATCCAGAGTCTTCAAGTCCTCTCTTCATCCCCGGTAGAAATAGAGATTTATGATGGAGTAGAAGCAAAAGCTACACTAAAGCAAGTACTTCACAAAATTTTGGTTCAGTGTTTCTCACTTCAAGATAAATAGGTTCTCTGTGACAAGTCTTTAACAACAGCTTAGGGGCCCAAACTGAACATCCTAAACAGAATTTGTATTCATACCAGTGTTAAAAAGGCATTTGAACTGCAGGTATTTGAGCCTCAACCTTTATTTAAAAAAACCTGGGTTTAATAAGCACATTTAGTTTTCAGCTTGCTGTACATGAGACATTTGAATAAGAAAAAAACTGCCTTGTCTAGAACCATGGAGAATGTGAATATAGACCTAGAAACTAATAAAATGACACCTAAATTTTAAGACTTAATTACGGTTTTGTTACAGACTCCTCTCTCAGATTTATGGTTAGTGATTTATAAGAGCATCTGTGTACTGAAAAAAAGAAGAAAAATGGGAAAACTTGCTAATTTATTGCCAGAGACTAGTCGGTGGGAAGTAAATAAACTCTTTACTTTCCGTGTTAGCAGTGGATAAGCTCCTTGTATTTGCGTTCGCCTTTGACTTTTTCAAAAGGGGAGCTTTTCCCCATCCCCTTGCAGCTCAGCTCCCAGCCTGGCTCATTCTGTGTGTGCAGCACAGCGAAGGACGGAGAGCATCCGAATACCTCAGCCACCTCCGGCTGCCAGGGGAATTCGAGGTAAGCCGAATGTAATTTGCACACTGGAAGTTGGCCAGCACGCCAGGACTATTATCTCCAGTTTTGCAAAAAGGACTATGGGAATGTTAATTAACGAAAGTGCCCAAGACCTTGGTTTTATGTGTCTTCTGGAGGAAGGACATGGGGCTGGAGAGAGGCGCAGAATGTCTAATGAACACAGAGGGTAGTTAAGTTGTTGGCTTTCCTCCGGGTTGGTCATGCTGTGCTCAGAGGCATATGGCATGTTTCAATGATGGGAAGAGAAGGGAGAAATTACTCAGAGTCATGACCGCCTCATTTAATAGTTGATTAGCTAGATGATGACTTACCTATAAGTCTGAAAACAAGTAGCTTGAGTGGGAGTGATTTAGACAAGTATCTGAGCATAAACCACCACTCCAAAATATGGTACCTACATATGTGGTGTATGCAACAGAGAGGCAGCTTGGGCTGTAAAACTTCCCAGCACGTGTCCGGTGCCCAAAACCCTGTTCTCTGAGCTGTTTGCAGTCTTTTAAAGAAAAATACAAATACATGTTACAAAGCTGTCTGACAGACTTAATTTTGGCCTCTGTCTCATTGTTTCTGCTAGCTTACCAACAAACTAATTTTAGACTGGCAATACACACATTTTCCTCCTTATGTATATCATGGCTTTCTGTATGTAAAAGCCAGAGTTTGGCTGTGCTGCAGTAGAGAATTCAGGCAGACTTTAAGCATTGACAGGAACTAAAGAAATAGAAGATACCTCAAAAGAAAGATATGCTCATAAATGAGCTGTCTTCCATATGAGCAAGCTACTTTCCTGTCCATGACAAGAAAGTAGAGTTAGCACCAATACACAGACTTGTCATTGGAGGATGGACATGTAGATTAAGCCACTAGAGGGAGATGCAATATACATTTGGCTGGAGTGAAAAGAGAGTGCTTTATACTATAAATTCCCTTACAAATGAGATGGGCTTTTTAAGCTTTTTTTTTTTTTCCTAACATGTAAAATATATACATATATAACAAATAGAAATGTATAATATGTAAGATATAGAGGCATAAGTGACTTTAATAATGTGTCCGTGTTCATGCTAGAATATGTTCACATGTATGCATGGCAGTTGCTACGTGGTTCTTGTGCTACGAATGGCCCACAGCTCCCTCTCTGGGTCTCTGAGGGTGACCAGCAGCAGGGCTGTGGTGGTATGGTGGCTCCTGGGTAACACAAATTCCTGAATTCTGGATAAAATCTTGACAGCCATGGCCCTGGGCCATTTTGCCACTTTTCTCTATGCCCAAAGCCATCTTCATAATGAGATACTGGGTTTCTTGAGAACCTGTGCGAGCCATGATTGAAGCTGACCTTGCTCTCAGCTTTCCAGGGCATGTGACAGGTGTCTTATAGCTCTTGGACATACACTTTGTTAAATGGCTTACAGGTTAGGAAGATTACCCCTATTTTGAGGCATGGCGGCAGGTCTTTAATGGGCAAATACCAAACACAGAGGAACTGCAATCATTTTGAGGGACAGGATTAGAATTTAAAATCTGCTTGACAAATGGGTGAAATGAGCTGAGAAAATCTGGATTTAGTTCAATGAAAACAGAGAAAAGTGAACGCTCCTAAGTGGAGATAATGAACTGTGCAAACACCGGATGCAAAACGTCTGCTGGGCATCAGCCCCGTGAAACAGGATCTGAAGGTTACCAAGGTTCACAGGCTGAACTTGAGTCAACATTGTCACACGACTGCAAAAAATAAATATTATAGTGGGCTCTGTAAACAGGAGAGTTGCACATAAAAGTCACATGAAGTAATCCTTCCATGGGGCTATGCAAAGACAGGGCTTCTCACCTGATATCCTTGGCACTGTACTTTAAAAAGGAGGTGGGCCAATGAAAGGGTATCAAAAGGAGAGTAACAAAAAATATTCAACAATCCAGAAAATGGGTCCCTTTTGGAAGAACTGGGTGGCCTCAACTAGAAAAGAGAAGGTAACAAATACCAAGGATGTGAAAAGTTGCTGCAAAGAGAAAAGGAATTGTTCTCTTTGTCCTTTATGTCTTGGACAAAGATCAATGAGTTATTGCCTAACTTGCAGGAAAGGAGCTGGAAAAAGCTGTAGGTGATAAACAGCTGGACAACAGAAGAGATTTCCATGAAAGGTGGTGAACTCACAGTCATTTGAGATTTTCAAGAACAAGTTAAACAAAAGTGAGTTTATCCTGCTTTGGGGGTGGAAAAACAGGCTAGACAGTCTCAAATAGGACCTTCTAGACCTACTTGTTGACAGTATGACATGTCTTCTTAAAAAAAAAAGGGGCTTCAGCAAATATTAGTTTGAATTTGAGCTACTTATAAAAGCAGTAGCATAAAATTAGAATTATTGTTGCTGTATATAATCAAATCTTCCTGATTAGAAGATCCTTAAAGATAACAAATAATATTCCAGAAAAAAATGGCGGAATTGAGAATTGTTCAGATTAGTCCGGAGACTGGAGTAATGAAGGTATACAAGGATCAACTTTGTTCTGGCAGGTAGACAAACCACACAAATTAATAAATCCTAATCCTTATCTAAAATCTACAACAAGGTCATCCCAGCACGTATCTTTCTCAAGTAAAAGTAATGGCTTTTTGTTTGTTTTTTTTTTCGTGTGTGTCTGATTTGAATTTAAAGCACAAACATCCTGGCACTGCTGCACCCTAGATCTGCCATACATTCTCTGAGAATAAAAGCTCCACGCCTCCCTTGTTTACACCCCTTCCTGGCAAACTCCCAATTGCCTTGAGTCCAATCCAAAAGCACTTCAAACAGAAACCATACGGCTGTAGGGGGAATATTTTTTCTTTAACCAAACATTTCTATGGTACAATTAAATAAACATTTTTTTAAGGTTTGCTATTAAATTTTACTAGCATCCTACTGAGTAATACAGCCAGTTGGACTGCTCTACGTGGCAAACAAACAAACAATATATTGAAACAAACAGAAAACCCAACAGGACATATTCTGGGAAAGATTGTTCTGAGTGGGGCAGGCATCATCAGTAGGGCTGCAATGCTCCCAGCTGCTACGTCCTACCACGTACGCTCCATGTTCCGAGGCCTTTTGTGCTTCCTCTTTTAAAAATAATTATTCATTGTGTTTGTGATTAATGAATCTCTTCATTTGGGGATGTCATTTTTTTTGTGGTTCCTTTATATCCTGCACAGAGAGAGTTGTTTAATGAATGACAATTGCATGTTATTCCATTGTCTCAAGGAATGAAAGGCAGAAAAAACATTGTTTGGATTTTTATTTTTTTCCCTCTTGTAGATTGGTAATGGAATCCAGAAACGTAGACCCAGACAACTTAACTCTGGTGGAAACCAGTTTAACGTTGTTATTAGTTCCATCCAACTCCCTGGAAGGATTAAGAGGTCATTTGTTTTATGTTACAAACCTCTCCCCAATTTATGCAGGGCTGACACGTTGGCTGCTTTGCAAGGAGGCAGCTGGGGGCAGAGGATGGGTCCTGTTGGGTCTACAGAGCTTGGGCAGCTCCGGTTCAGCTGGTGCTTGGGTCCCCCTGACCAACTTCTTTCCCCTGATGGAGCCCAGGGGCCAGTTCCAATGGCATGGTTTTGGGTGAGTCTGAACCCCAAACCCCACCACCACAGGGGATGGAGAAGTCCCCCCATGCTTCAGCTCAGCGTCATGGAGGGGATGTTGCCTGGGAGGCTGCACTGTCCTCTCCTGGCAGCCAAGGCTGCAAATTTGACCCCAGAAATTGGCTGTTCCTGGATGGGAGCATGACCTTGTACGAGCATGTACGTGGGCACTAGGACTGCCATTGCTTTCGCAATGTTTCTTCTGTCCGGGCATCACTTCAGCAAGACTGGAAGTTTGCCCACATCTGTGGGCTTTTGGCTGCTTCAGATACACCCAGTCCACTCAAAAAGAAAGGACAATTAAAGAAGAAGAAAACAAACATGCTTTTTTCCTAAGAGTATCTTCATTTCCTTCAGTGAGAATATTGATTGACTGGCATCAGAAATTAAAACAAAACAAGAAAAACCTCCAGAACTCAGATTTTAATAAAACAATTCTTTTCTTTTAGAGAAAGAAGTTTCCACCCCCCATTTTTTTGTCAGAAACACTGCCAGACAGCTGCCAGCCGTAGAACTACACTAAGGCAAGCCAACCACTTTTCAGATCTTTGGAAATGAATGTTGGAGGTACTTTGTTATGCTTAGCTGATTTATCTGGGCACAAAAGGAGCGCAGGCACTCTGATGTAGATTAAACAGACATTTTGGTGGTTGAGATAATTTCAATAGTGCAGTCATGGGATTCATTACTTCGGGTTATCCATCAGTTTGACGAGCCCAGAACTATGAAAAACAAACAATCCACAGTCTGAACAAATTTCTAAAAAGCAATAAAATTAAAAGAAACCAAAACAAAATCAAGCGAGAAAGGGAAGGACAGAAGCACCTGCATCACATTGTGCTTTAAATTCAGCCTAAGGATTCTACTTAAGGTAATTGTTTGAAGCCCAGTGTTTCACAAAGTAATTTTCTCCGGCACTGTACTGACTGCGTTGTGGCAGAACAATCTTGTCGAGGTATGAGAACAGTGAAAATATTCGGCACTGGGCTTTCCTGAATTACAATGAGGTGCAGAGCAGGAGCCCTGCTGGAAATCACTCTGCCGTCTCAGAGAGGAGCAGGTCACTCTCTCTCGACCAGGGGACGACTGCGGCGTCCCACGCAGAACCAAGCTTTTGTATCTCTAACAGTTATCTACTTCCCAGGGGCCACCTAATTGCCGTTGCCATCAATCCCCTTGTCACCTGCAATTTCAATCAGTCTCCTAAAGGTTTTCCTACCTGGGTTTTTCCCTTTGGTGCTACTTTCCCCTCGTCAAGCGAGCCTTGGATATCTGTCATGCCAAATGCTTAAGCGATCGTTCCAGGACGGCCGGGGAGCAGCAAACTCTTTGATTATAGATGGCCTGTTGTATGTTAGATTAGGTATCTGCTCCACTGTGAAGCTAAATGATACAATGCAGGGGTTGAATAACTCCTTTCAGTCATGGTCTGGGGTTGCTGTAATCCTTTTTATTTTTCTTAAACCGTGACTAGCCATGTGTTTTCAGTTACAAGCAAATGCAAATCAATCTGTGTGATGTGGACATTAGGGAATCGTGCGATTTTCTTTAATTCATATTATATTAGCTTTCACCCGCAGGATAACATGTGCACATGAAACTTGGGCCGAGGAGAATGGCAGGGGGAAAGCAAGGCAGCAATTATGCATGCTGTAATTGCTCCCACCCAATATTATGGCATGCAATGCATTCGATATGACTGTAACTCCACAGTAGCATGACATTTTAAGCAATGTCAGCATGGGCTTTGCAACTGGTGGCCCCCATGTCCCTTCTCATTCTCCCTTTCCCCGCATAGAGCTCACCCACTTCACAGACAGCATGGCTTACCAGCCGCTGCAACAGCTACATAATGAACACACCGTCCCAGGGATAGGGTGAAGAGCTCTTGGTCTAAATTTTGGTCAACAGCTCCAACACAAGGAGGTTCAGAATTAGCTACCAAGCCCACGTCCAGCAAGGGCTGCTCTGACTCCAGGAATGCTCCCCAGGAAGCCCAAAGCTGGAACACACCCTTCTTAAAGAAGTGAATTTTTATTAATTTCACGGAACAGCTATTATTTTGATGTTTAGACCACCGTTTCAATTGTTCTGAACTTTGTAATGAAAGAATAAACATATAAGCCTGATACTGATGGGGGTAAGGTGCTGTAGCTCCAGCCATCTGGATGAAGCTGGGTGGATTTGTTTATCCAAGGACATGGTCTTAGAAATGTTGCATTTTGTGCTCCTCTTTGGCCAAGTCTGCCACCAGGACCAACAAGCAACGTAACATTTTAAGGCAGTGGCAGGTTCATACTGTGCCTTTGATTCTTTTTAGGAGTTATGGTGTTTATTTGAGAGCCTAAATCAAATAGTTGAAAAAGTGGTGGGGAGGAAAGCATTCTGGACTAATAAAAAACCATGGGGTAACATCTGTGCCTGGGCTCATTTTGCTTTGCCAGGGGAAGCACTCACACAAGTTGCTGCAATAAGATCAGTGTCATGTTGAGGTGTGATAATGTGCAGTCGTGTGAAGGACACTCAGAGACCCAGGAGGTCTCCTCTTAAACAGTGTTATCCTGTTAACTTCAAATCAAATACCTATTTTGTCCCACCAGTATCCTCTACGAGGCAGACAGTGAATTTTAGGTATTAAATTCTCAACCCACCACCAAAAAGTACTTTGATTTCTATTTTAAGATACCTGATTCAGAGGTTCTGTCCCTAGTGCTATCCTGACTTAATAAGTCTCTACACGTTGGAATAAGGATGGTTAGTGCAACTACAGAGACTTAATAGGACTTTGTTCAGCTTTCAGTCACCACTGATTTTGGTCCAAGGATACTGCAGTTTTGCATTGTAAGCAAAAGAAACCACCAAATAAAAGTAATCAAAATACTGAGCTCATATTTATTTAATATAGTGATAGGTCTCAAGAGAGGATTTTATTTCCAGGAGCTGAGCTATAGGAAGATACTGGCAGTTTTACTGTAGCAATCGCATGGATCAGGAGGTGTCTTTGGGCTGACAGGGGTATAAAAAGAAGACTGCAACTTAAAGACTTAAAGATAAAGGGAGAAGAACTAGAGCATAACGTGATGGAAAGATATCTATTAAACAGAGCAGTGGACTTGTATAAAACTGTCACTTCTATAGGAGAAGGATAGTGCACATGGCTGAACAAAACCTGCAACCCTCTGAATGGTGCCTATACCCAATAAGGTCAACATTAATGAACAAATAGCGTTCCAGTGATGCAGGAAATAAATATCTTATGCTTTCATCCAAGGTGGAAGGCCTCAGCTCCTCACTATTAACCATGGCTCCGGCAGGCTGTGCTCCTTTGTTTACTTAGCTCTCTCCTGTGAATCCCAAGCACCAAGTGGTTCAATATTGCCCTATCCAGTGAGTAATCCAGTGTAAAGTATATACAAACAGGCTGATTTTTCAGATGGAGCCACACAATAGTTCCTTTTTAATTGCATTTGACGTTACTGGTAATGTTCTGTGCAGCTCCATGCATAACACACATTTAATTGTACCTGTGTGGTAGTGATAGCACTACAGCATGGTAATTTTCTGTATTTGTAGCATGTGGGAGCCAATTCATTCTGGGTATTTCAATGCAGTTTATTAACTGGGAAGATTGGGTAACTGGAACCTCCTTTATTAAAGTTATTGGCTGCCCTGTAGCAACGGAAATAAATTGTGATAATAGCCAGAACAAATTAGCTTGTGTATGTATTAGCCCTTAAACGAAAAGAGGAGGGGGAACTAACCTTCTCTTGGTACATAAAATGCCCTTATTCGGAAAGTACGAGTATATTGACAAATAAAAGTAAGCTTCTTTAAGAAAAGAACTTATCTTTTTCTAGACACCTTACAACGCGTTATATGAACTTTAGGACTGAGCGTGGACTTATGCCTTGTGTTGAGGCACTGTGGGGGACTAGGGGGACTTCCACTTCAGACAACCTCTAGCCCTAAGTGCAGTGCAGGTCAGGGCTGTGCCTTGGGGAAAGCTGACCTTCAGACGAAAAGAGCTGAGGAAAGTCATGCAAAGACATTCCTGGAAACGGTACAACCACATCAGCTGGTTCCTGCAGCTGAGCAAGATCACCTGTGCTGCTCTCAGCCCTAAACTGGTCATGCCCCTGCGTGATGCAAATACATGTGTTAGGCAAAGGATCTCTAGGTTTTATTATTTACCGTGAAAGTTCTCCTCAACACAAGGAAAGTCCATTGTGGCGTAGGTCAGCCAGGACTGACATCGGTTTCATACAGCCAGCAGTTTTCACTCAGTCATTTGTGAGAAGTGCTGCTGTACGTCTTCAGAGATTTTGGGCCTCCTCTCAACTCCCTTGAGGCTAAAGTAAAGGTATTTGGGGAATGATTCATGGAGCTCAACATCATCTATTGCCGCTCTAGGCTATCCTGCCTGGCCCTTGTTGCGACTCCAAGGGGGCATGGGTAAGATGCATTTCGTACCTGCTGAACTTTAGGGACATCTCAGACACCATAAGGTCTACAAAATTACTCTAGATTATATCCTTGGACCTCCTGACTGCAAGAGGCTGTGAATACACAAAAAAAATGGTGCTCTGAACTCCCTTTCTGGTTGCACAGGAAAATGTCAAGGAATTGACATAAAAAAACCCATAATACAGACAGAATAGGCTGCTTTTTTATTTTATACGTAGCTGAGATCCAGAATTGCTCCTGGCATTGCTGAGTTAGTCTGTATTTTGAGCAACACACAAGTGCAATGAGGACCAGGCTGGTATGAAGCAAGTGACTGAAAGCTCAGGCAAGTGGGGTGTGAGCACGGTGCTCAGCATGCATAATACATCTCCCAGCAGTTCTTGGGAGCTCATGAAAATAAAACAGGAAAGGACTGATAGGGTCCTTGAGGCCAGGTCTCTGCAAGCACAGAGCAGATTGCTTAGTTCACTGAAAATGCTGCCTGCATAAACCACAGCACAGTCCCCCAGTGCCCTCTGACAAACAGAAGACCAAAACCCTCAGACACAACACACTGTAAGAAGACAGCAGGGTGAGCAAGACTCTCACTATTGCCTTCACTCACACCAGCAGAGAATCTATTCAGCGACACATGAGCTCAAAAATTGGATGGACTCGGGGAGAGGGAGAATGGGAGACAATTTAACCTGCCAATCTCACTTGAAAGTAGAGTTCTTTCTCATCCTGAATTTTAACCCTGAACATGCTGCCACCACACACCCACCAGGCTTTTTTCTGTACCTCCAGGTGAGCCCACACGTCCTGTGCAGCACTGATTCTCTCTTTGGGAGAAGACAAAATCACTGAGGAATAGATGTCGGGGCAACCAGCAGCAACCCCATGCTTAGAGCTGCTTAGATAATTAAGCTAAAAAAACAAGCCCAAAGAAGATTGTATTTTAAAATGCACTGAGGCCAGGAAGAGTGAACTGAGTGAAGAGGTAAAGATGCTCTTGTGGGTCTTTTGCCAGGAAGGGAAAGAGTAGAAAACGTTGTGGAGAAGACAAGTAGATGTAGAGAGGGTCAACTGAGAGATACCTTTAGGCTCTGGCAGGACATTAACATGTCTGTTTTGTTGGTGCAGTGGAGCATATTCAGAGTCCCTACTTTTAGATTATAAATGGAGGTGTCTGAACTAAAAGCCAGTCTCTTTGATGTCCCTGGGTAAGTTGCAGACCCACAGACGATATAAGAGCTTGGTGCGACTCAGAGAAGAAGGGCTGCCTCCCTCTGGCCACTGCCCCTTCCTTTCCCTTTCTGGAAGCCAAATTAATTTGGAAAACAGCTCATCCTTCCTGTTTGTAGCTTAGTTTTCTCTCAACTGAAGTATCTTGGGAGATGAGATGCTGACTTGAGGCAGTGTCTGGCTGGGAGTAGGGAGGAAGGGGTGCTCAGTGCAGCCACAGCATCAACCATCTGTTAACTGGACCCCACGAAGCCATTCCCTGGGGTGCTCTGAATCTGTCTTTGGAAGAGTCTTTCTTTCAACTGACTTTATGAGGGTGTCTAGGTCCTATTTCAGACCCAATGTGACAGTGTGAATGCCTTCCCTTCCTCTCCCCCCTCTGACGATGGCAGACTAAGGAGCACTGCTAAGAAATAGTCTGGGTGTTTGTTCTTGCTTTTTCAGAGAAATTGGCTGGGATTAATTCCAGCACAGAGTCTACCATCACGAAACAAATGTTGTTCACAGCCTGAAACTAAATTTCTATGAACAAAGACAATGAAATGCATTTGTATAAAGCAAATGCACAAGGAATGAGATGCCAAATCAAACCTAAACTGGTGTTGCCTGTTTTCTCTTTGGTGATCTGCATGAGTGTTGGTTTCCTTAGATCACTTTCTAGCTGTGTTCAACAGGGCTCCCTTTTACCTATAAAGCCCTTCAGCAGTGCTCACATGCCTAGGATTCAGTCCTGTAATAGACAACATCGTATGGCCTTTGGATTCCTGTTCCATTGCCTCAAGTGGGGCAGACCCTTGTCTTCCCCAAAATGCATTTTAGACTTGCCATCAGGCATCTTTTTTTTTCACCCTGGCTTTTATAGCAAAGACATCTTTGTGGCCCCCAAGTCTTGCAAGTCCTCTCCCCAGTAAAATTTGGCCACACTCAAATCAATTTGTCAGATGGACACAGCATCCTAAAAGGGTTTTGAAAGTTGGCTCCCAGTTAACAGCTCAGATTAGCGCTATATAGAAGGAAAGGCAGTAACGACTCAGCACTTTATTTGTTCATGCCAAGAGGTGGCAGCGAATTTGCAAGTCAGGGGTGTGTCATATGGCCAATTAGCAAAAGATGCAGTCATTTGCCTGCTCAACAAATAAGGGGATGTGGAAAGGGAATAGAGATTTGAAGAGAGGGAAGAAAAAATAGTGCTAGTGCTCTGTCCTTCGAGGAAACAGTGTGAATTGTATGCAGTCAACTTGAAACTATTCTTAAAAGAAAGTACAAATGATCTAGAAGTAAAATATATTTATTCAAGTATGCCAAGCCCTCTGAAAGGAGTTTCTATATTGAAGGGTCTGTTGCTGTTTTATGCTGGTCTCGAATGCTGAATTTTTACGTTTAAGCGGAATTTGATAACTATGTATTATTCCTACTTGTATTGGCAGAAAAAAACCACAAAGAACAACAGTATTTAGATCAAGTTTATTTTCACACAGAATGTGAGTGATTATGGGAAAGGGGAAAGTGGTGGAGTGGTGTTGAAGGGCTGTGGATTCTGTCCCGGGCTCTGGCAGCGGCCTGCTTTATGTATGGTCTCAGGAAAGTTGCTTCTCCTCCACGCTTTACCTATTTGGTTGGTCTTGCCTTATTAATCTTTAAAGTGTTCAGTTTAGGGACTGAATCTTGCTATGCCTGAACAACGCCGAAACACAAAGGGGCCTTTGATTTTGTCTAGAACCACTAGCACAGGTAAACTGCAAATTAGAGTGGAGATTTTTCAATATTTTAGGCATAAATCTTTTCAGAAGAAATTATGAATTTGAAAAGGAAAGGTGTGGAGTGTCAACAACATTGGTTATATATTTAGGAACACAACAGTAGAAGGGACCATTAATGTTGTTAGTCTCAGTTTATTTCTTCCATTCTTTCTTGTTGAAGGAAGTTATTTTTGGTCTAAACCAAAAACATGTACAATTCAGAAAGTGCCAATAAAGTTGTGCGATTTTTTTTTAGTCTTCAAGGTAACATGGAACCATATTGAAAGTCTATAGATGAATTTTGCTAGCAGGCTCCAGCCCAGCCTGTTGAGAGCCTTTTTTTCCTGAGCTTCTGAAAACATCCTTGGCAGGAAATAGCAAGATCTTTGATTTTGCTTGTGCTGTTTTGAGAAATTCTGCCAATGACAACACAAAACAAGCTCCAAAGAATGACCTAAGAATGACCCCTACGAGGCTTTAGCTGGGTTGGCTGGGTAGGGATCTCCAGAGCAGCATCTAATTCTGCAGGGCAACATCATTATGCAACAGATGATAATCCAGCCAGACAATATTAATATTTAAGGATATAGGTGGAGGATGATGTAAGACTTTTATTGGTATTTTCAACACTGTAAATGTCAAGAGACCCTCATCTGAAGTCTGTTTAACACCTCCTAGCATCAGGCATGGTATCATCACATAGTGCGAGATATTCCCTAAGGCAAAGAGCATCCTCCAAAAACCCAGAAGGCTGACATAGCACAGAAATGACCTGGTGAGATGATAACGAGAGCAGGGATTGATTGAACCCCAACCTCAAGAACGCTTAGTTTGCACACTCATTCAAACAAGACGTTGCTGCCTACCAGTAACCTGGGGAGGATTGCGTATCCAGTCTCAGACATGGAAAGTTCCATGCAGAAAAAGACAATATTGGCAGCCTCAGGAGGCCAAAGGGTCAGTCTTACTGATCTGCTTGATCGTCCCCTCAGAAGACAAAGGAGTGCTTCGTCTTTCCTCATCACCTCATCCAGAAAAGCTAGTTTCAATTTCATGCATCACCCATTTTTCTTAAAGCAAAGATAAAATCTTTCTTTTTTTTTTTTCTTCTTTGTTTCTTTCCTTCAAGAAGATTTGGGAATAATGCTTAACTGAGGCTTCTTGAATTTCAGAAATTGGTTACTTGGAG
>KZ505867.1:566024-577488 GCA_002844005.1 Limosa lapponica baueri
CTCAGTCTAGGGGAAAATCCATGAGGAGGAAAAATTAGTTTTCTGAATGGCAAGAATAAAAATGAACTCCTTTACAAAATGATGCAAATTATTGGTCAGATTTTAATCAGAAGAACAAAACAGAAGCAAATTGGTATCAGAGCGCCTTTGTGCCCCTCAGGTGGGTCAGAGGGACCCTGAGGATGTTCTGAGTCATTGCCTGCAATTCCTTTTCAAGGCACAAATTCTCCTCTGATATAACACAGTGCTATTTTCTTTCATCTGCCCACTTTTTCTTCCCTTTGCAATGGAGATACTGGGGTATTTTATGACAGGAGGACAACTTGTGGTACTTGTCTGATATAGCAGTGGTGGAGGAAAGGCATTTGTTGGGGACAAATTTACAAACTGTCTTGAATCACAGCTCTGAGATCAAAGTTTTCTTTGCCTCTGAATTTGTTTTGAGGAAGCTGAGGTACTGGGCCTCAGACTTGACACAAAAATCAACACCTTTTGAGCTTCATTTCAGCAAATAGGTGCAAAAGAAGGTAGAAAGAGGAGAGAGCAGAATATCAAGTGTAGGTTGTTAAGTTGCAGAACAAAAATGAGAAACTGTAGGAATTGCTGAACTTCCAGTATTCCTATTCAGCAAAAATTATACAGTGACTTATACAGTGATTAGCTGTAAAAATAAACATGTTCATTACAGCATGAGGGGAGGTAAAGGAAGTCATCTCAAAACAAGAGTAAACCCAAGGAAGAGCAAGACAAACAATATTGTTACCATAAGAATATATAAAGCTTTCTGACTTAGACCTAAAATAGGCAGTTAAATATAACAATGTCACCATTGTATGTACTTCTGCTATAAATCATTTCAACATCAATAAATGAGAATGAAACTGACAAAGGAAACATTATTTTTAAAATACAAATTGCTACCCAGTAGTGGAAGCAGGAGAATGTTGAAAGTTACTTTTTCCATCAGTATATGCTGTACACCCTAATCGGTAATTTTCTCTGCATGAGCGATTGGGAGATTTTATTAAAAATACATTAATTTTTAGAATGGGATATTTAAAAAGTTAATAGCATGGCACAGACAACAGCATTTATTGGTAATAAGAGGAAAGGAAGGGCAGACATGCAGAGAAAATGGCTATGGGAGACACAGAAATTCAAAGAGGAATGAATATGGTGGTTTAGCTGGCTTTAGCATCGTTTCTCATTAGGAGAGTTTCTTTCTCATTGTCTTCCTAGTTCTCACCCTTTTTTTCTACCACATCTGCCTCTTCTGCCCGGACTGTGATGACAGCTACAAGGTGGACTTCAAAAAGAAATCTGTTGACTTCAAGAATAGATCCAAATGAGAGACTGGGGATTGTCTACTTTGCTGGGCTCTGTAGTGCTAAGCATCAGGGCAAACATTCTTCTCTTAGGTTTAAAATTTCCAACAAATTACTTAAACGGCAGCATAAAACAAATTGATTTTGAGAAATCGAAAGGATGTCTTGTAAGATTTTTCTCCATCCACTCTGTTAGACTCAGGTCTGTTGGAGGTTAGGAGATCGATTTCAGTTTGTTCCTTTATGCAGTCTCAGTATTTTCTGAGTAGGAGGAACCAATTTGCAGGAGAAATCACTCTCCTCAACTGGAGGAGATGTCTTGTGACACAGAGCCAGCCAGGATGGGGTCAAAGCCCAAACCTGTCTTCACTGATGTCAGCCCTGGGGTTTTCCCGGTCTGACCCCTTCGAAGTGGCCCTACTTTCCCTCCCACTGCCCTTTCTCCTTCCCCTCACATCAGCCCCTCCACTTTCTCTCATTTCTGCTGGAGCAGCTTCCACACTCACTCCCCACAGGGCCCCCTCCTCTTTATTACCCTCGCAAAGCTCCATCTGTTCAGAGATCAACTCCAAAAGCAACAGTGATTGATCCAGGGAAAGAAGAAGTCGTAAAAGCACCACTGCCTGATAAGTGAAAACACTCTGTGTGTAAGGAGGCGGTCTGGGACCCATCCAGCTGCATGTGGTGGAGGCATGTCTGGCACCTCACAACAGCTTTCCATCCCTCTGAGGGGCACATGAGCATGACACCAGTTACCTTGGGGAAAAGAAAGGCAAACGTAAAGAAACAGAGATGTGTTACGGAAAGGAGACTTGTCAGCATGGTTAGGAATGGCTTAGTGTTTTCACACTATCTGTACACTGGAAGAAGTTTAATAAGTCATTTAATTAGTAAAAAGAAGGCTCCCTTTTTGCAGAACTAGAGGGAGGAGGTATTTTGGTGCTTTCTGCTTCCCAGAAGGAATTGACTACATGGGGTAGGCTTTCTATTGCCCAGCACCAAACTTCTGCAAAAAGATTCCCCTTTCTTCCTGGAGATCTGAGATGTACCAAAAGGTGGGCACACACTGGAAGGTGTTACTGCTTTAGCGGTCAGGCAAGCCCTCATAACGTTTTCATCACAACTCAGGAACACCAGTTTTATTTTTATTTATTGAATCATAGAACCATAGAATGGTTTGGGCTGGAAGGAACCTTAAAGATCATCGAGTTCCAACCCCCCTGCCAGGGGCAGAGACACCTCCCACTAGACCAGGTTGCTCAAAGCCCCTTCCAACATGGCCTTGAACACCTCCAGGGATGGGGAAGACACAGTTTCTCTGGGCAACCTGTTCCAGTGCCTCACCACCCTCACAACAAATAATTTCTTCTGAAGATCTAGTCTAAATCTCTCCTCTTTCAGTTTAAAACCATTACCCCTCGTCCTATTGCTCCACTCCCTGATAAAGGGTCCCTCCCCATCTCTCCTGTAGGCCCCCTCAGGTACTGGAAGGGGCTATAAAGTCTCTCCGGAGCCTTCTCTTCTCCAGGCTGAACAACCCCATCTCTCTCAGTCTACCTTCATAGGAGAGGTGCTCCAGCCCTCTGACCATCTTTGTGGCCCTAGATGCTATTGGCACTAGCATCTACCATCCCAAAGCACTGGTGTTGTGCATGTGCCCACAATCAGGGCTTTTGTTGCCGAGGGACATGGACTCTGCTCACTCTGGTTTTCACTGGATAAACTTGCGCATGTGCTACAGTTACTGCATGGGGGCTCAGATCTCTGGCTGCTGCTGATGCGCTTTAATGCCATACAGCTCCTGCTACCACTGGTCTGGCTGTAGGGAACTGAAGAGGATTAGGAGTTGCAGTGGAGGAAGAGCCATTTCCATGAGATATGGATCTGACATCTCATTCTGCTCATCTCCCATGGCAGCGCAAAAGGGAGGATTAAAACACAAATCTACCAGCATTTTTTAAATCAAGGAGGGAATAATCTCAATGGTGGGTGGCATTTACTCCTTCAAAAGTCCCAGGTTTGGTAGACTGAAGGTGTCAGTGGAGACTGATGAAACCTAGGTCATCTGCCAGAGCCCAGCTGCAGTCAGTAAATCATTATTATCTAACAACTATCAGGTGGCCTATATGAAGCGAGTTGGTCTCTTTCAGGCTCCCAGGGGGTAAATGTTCACCCTACAAAACTGCAGGTGTAATTGGTGTTAATTGTCAGTGTCAGCAGAGGCTGCGTGTCAGGGCTGAAGCACATGGACAAGGAAACAGCAAACACTCTGCTCCCTGCAGCAGATACCGAGTAGACAAACCTGAGCTATCAGTCCACAAGCTGATTTATTCTACCATAAATAAGTAAATAAATAAAATAAAAATGAAAAGTGCAAGGTCCCAGGCTGCATGTGAGCTGTAGATGGGCCTGATTCTGCAGTGGCCAAAGTGCTTCACCAAAGCCATTGCCTTACAAGTGCACTGGAGACGATGTTGAGTGAAATGGTACCATGGAAAATCCAAGCCTTTCTGTCCAAGGTGGAAGTTTCTTCCAGTATTTTATTAAAGACACTTATTTAAAAAACAAGCTTAGAATGACTTCCTGTGAGCAGAAGTATTTTTTTCCCATTTCTTCTTTGAAATACAAGGAAATGCTACAAGAAGCTCTGACCCACTAAGGCTGGAAGGATGCTTATTATGAGTGACATGAAATAAATGGAAGACAAATAGAAAACTCACTTGGGGCATAACATTAAGCAAGGACCACTGAACACAGGGTGAGCTAGCCTGCCAGATACAAAACTCTCTCTTTCTCTCAGGCTGAACAGAGAAAGGGGACGATATCTGTGGCAGTCCCATATGGTTATGGTGTGGGGTGTTCTCCTCCCTTTTGCCCCTGATCAAACTTCAGCTGCTGTGCCAGTATTGACCCTAAACCCAACACAAGCAGCATCCTGTGGGTTAGTGATTCACTTTGCTCACAGAGCCCAGCCTGCCTTGTTGAGGGGATACCAAGTGTGGTTTGCCAGGCTCTGGTCCCATTCAGTCCCTGCATGAATGCTGTGGTCCATCAGGGATGTCAGTATGTCAAAAAGGGATTTCTTTCATAAAGGTGTTAAATTCTCATCATTTTAGAAAGATATTAAAGTCACTATCAGACTGCAGATGACTATTATCAGCATACAATAGAGGTGCATAATGACAGCCTAGGGCAAGACAGAACTTAGCTCTTAGCGGCCAATAAATAATGCAATTTAATTTTATAGGTTCCCCCCACACACCTTTGGCCACATGTCTTGCTTGCTGTCCGTGGCATTTTGGAGATGGCTTATATGACTGTGTGGAAACAGTTCTCAAATGGCAGAGGTAGCAAAACGGCTTTTCCATGGTGGTCACTACATGGCCACCTTGTACTGCTGGGTTAGGGAAAGAACATTGTGGATTTGCCCGTCTGTGCTCTAACCTGGGCTTGCCATTTGCCAAAACGTTTCAAATCCACGAGAGCAGGAGGCAAGTTAGTCCTAAAAGGTTATGGGATGCCAGCTGGTGTTGTAAAACTGCTCCTTACCAGCCTGACAGCAAAATCGTCTGGCTCTCATTCACATTGATTGGGGCTCTCTTTTTTTCCTAGTAAGAATAAGACCTCATATCAAGCGTGATCCTAATGGCGCACAAATTCTTTTTGTTTGCTACTTCCACAGCTAACATGCCCTGTGTTCTGGTCAGGAAGCAAAGCAAGGGCAGACACAGGTTTATCCTTCCTCCCCCTGCTCTCAGCTCCGTGCCCTTCACGCATAAGGGTTTGTCTTTGTAGACTAAGCCATAAGAAGCAGAACTGATAAAATATTCAGGAGGATTTTCAGTGACCTCTGCTGTAAGACTCCCCTCCATCAAGGTACCACAGGCTCAGAAGGAAACAGTGAAAGAAAAAACAGTCTTAACGATTGTTTTTTCTGATCAGCCAAATAAACATAATTAGTTACTGCCACTTCATATGGAGAAATGTTCCCATCTGTGCAAATGCAGCCTTTAGATGTCCTGGCCTCGCTGTTCACAGCCCTGGAGGAATAAGAAAGGTCGCGGGGCTTTTCCACCCTTTCTTTTGCAACTGCTGAGGAGCAATTTGAAATATAGTTAATATAGTTAAAGACCCATCCCAGGGCACTGGGCTTTACAAAGAATCAGGACACTGAGGACAAAAACAATGCTGCAAAAACCAGAAGGGCTTCCAGCCTGCTGTAGTAAACCATTATAGAAATAGGAAGGATGTTGATTTTTGTTTCCTTAATTATTTTGGTGGGCTTAAAAACTTTTTTCTTCATCTTCCTTCAGAGAGAGAAGCTTTGTCTCACAGCGTTCAGCTGGAGAACACGCACAACTTCAGTTGTAGGTGGCTACAGTTTGTTACCTTCTGGGAAGGCTTTGCTGGGAAAGTAGCTTTTGGGCTTTTTCTCTGCCAATGGCTGCTACAAGACACACAACAGCTTGTACCTGTCAGCGAAACCAGTCCTTTTTCTTAACTGCCCTGCTGCCTAACACTCTTATTTCACAGTGTCAGGCACTGTGAGCACTTTAATCTGTTAAAAGGGCTCTTTTTTCCTTTTAACACCAAACCCATGTTTTATTTATCAGTCTTTGATTTAGAAACGCTTAGAAGGCATAACACGTTTTCTAAGATGGATGACTTCTCCGTGGCTTTTGTGCATGCCCGTGTGTGTGTGCAAAGGTGTTGTCGTTGTTGCTGGAAGTCCAAAGGAAAGCATCTTTATAAAGAAATGCTCTCTGGCATGTAGTCCGGGAGAGCTGCTGCTCTCTCTGAGCATGGAGAACCACAAAGCTGTTCTGTAAAGGGCCAGATCCAGCTCCCATTGAAGTCAATGGGAGTCTTTGCCTTGGCTTTAGTGGTTTTTTTCCCCCAGGTCCTGCTGAAAGACAGAGAAACAGTGCTGAATAAAGGGACATATAAATACTGCATTTTGTTTCTGGGATGCTTTAAAGTCATATGAAAGTAATTAGATTTATCATCTCCAGCTGATAGTATAAAACTCAGTCAGAGGTTACAGAAACTTAATTTCCTAGCTAGGGAAATAAAATCCCCCTTACCGCCCCATCATGTTGAGTGTTTTTTTGGGGGCAACCATATTCCAGCCCCATGGGCTGCCCTTGTCCTCCAGCCTGTTTGGCAAAGCCGTGAGGTCCCGCCAGCCCTCCCAGCGCCCCGTGTGAGTGCTGTGGCTGTGTCGACAGAAATCTGGGAGACCCCGTCTCCCCATATGCAGACCAGAGAGCTCCATGCTGTGCGTCACAGCAAAAGACCCCGCTGGCCTCACAAATTACTCAACGTAAGTGCAAAGGGCAGCCAAAAGCAGCTGTTTCACCTGCCAAGAGACCAACCATACAGCTTGCAACTCCTGCAAGTTGCTGTTATGGAGAAAGAGGGCCTTTAACAGCGTTCAGTCATGCACACGTGCCCGGAGCGGATCCAAGCCCCCTCCATCACTTGCAACACCTCTGACCAACATGTGGACCACATCTGTGTTACGTACCCCATTCTCTGCAATGGAGCCTTCCCTAGCTTTGCGATACCTTGAACATTAATCTAGTGCATAATTAGGGGGTGTGTTAAATACAGTCTGGCAAAGGGAAAATACATGCTTGTTCAGCAACTGGGGTAGAGGACATCTGCCCCACCAGAGGCTGGCTCTGCCACAGGGAAATCCAGTGTTGAGGCTGCCCCTGAGGCCACAGAGTGAATTTTGCTGCTGTCTGATAGCAGCTGAGAAGGTCCCTGGGGTAGCAGCATCTGGGTGGCATGACCAGCCTTTAACACCTTCTCCTCTCAGTGGAGCCAGCCAGGGTCCTACATGTGCAAACAGAAAGGCTATTATTGTGTTGCTCTGAGCTTTTCCAGGTAAGAGTGAGGAGGTGGATATCTTACTCTTACACAGGAGGGCTGGGAAGTCTGGCATTGCTTTGTGGCCCCCCGTTATGGCCTGATTTACACAGCCTGATGACACAGGACAAAAGTCAGTTCAGGATCGGACCTCCCTGGAAGAAAAGGGTGTTAGGGAGCATCTTCTGCAGGACAGAGGGTGATTAGGAGCACCCCAACCACTAATCTGTGGGCTCAGTCCCTGAAGGAGCTCAACCCCTTTCTTCCCATCTAGCAAAAGTATTTAACAAAATGAGCAAATCCTGGGATTATCTGATCAGGGACAACAAAAATCAAGGGATGTTATGTAAGCGCTGGGTATGGAATAGCACCGGTAGGAGTGAGATCCTTGTTACTGACATAATAAATGTCCTGCAGGGAAACTGGCAAATCACTCTTCACTTGCCCTTCGAAAGCAAACAAGGCTGGGTCATGCTCAACGTTGTGCCTCAGTTGATAAAAGCAGACTATTTTAAGTATCCAAGAGGAAAATTGCTGTGATATCCACTGCTTTCTTGTACTGTGTTTTATTACTGGTGTCCTTATTTACAACGTTTTCTTCTGGGACATTTCTGAAACCAACATTTTTAGGCCTGCATTTCGATGGCAGATCCCCGAGGCTGGGGTGCCACCTCGCTGGTTCAATAGGCGCTCTGTGCTGCCAGCCTGGCAGCTGCCGCAGAGTCTGTCGGATAGTCACAAGGATGATGAGATGTCTAGACAGCCTTGAAGTCCTGATGGCTATTTGTCTTTTGCTCGCATCTTGCTGGGAAGGAGTTGTTAATATTTGGTTGCTTAAATAGAAGACTCTCTTCAAAACCCTCCCTTGATCCAAGCAGACTGAGCATCGGTCCCATCTCCAGTAACAAACTGATGTTTCCCCCCCGAAAATATGCTCTACAGAGACAGCTCCATGATGTAATCCCGTCAATCAGCTGCCAATCACTATGGTAACTGGGTGCCAAATACAATATTAAGATAAGCATTAAATAGCTGCCAAATGGGGCCCTCTCTGTTCTCACCATCTTAAAATCTTCATCTTCCTTTTATTCTCTCTTCTCTTCTGTTTGCTACTGATGTGCAGTTTTGTCTTTCCTAACAAGGTCTCTGTAAAGTGTCCCTGCTCAGTGTCCTGCAGCTACAGAGGTGCCACCGAGGCTGGAAAACAGAGTTGGCTGAAATACATATATTTTTCAGAAGTATACAATACAGTATTTTTCAAAGAAATACAAACCAAAGAAATTTATTTTTTTTTTGTTTTGTCTTGTTTCATTTGTAGTGTCTTGTTATGCTCTCCATCTGCATTAGCTTGCCATGGTGGCTGTCCATGTTCTCTGGCCAGCCAATGACACAAGGACAAAGTCAGACCAAGGATCCTCTAACCTGTTATCCTTCCTCCAACAGCAACAGATAAGTAAGAAAAAACTATAGGAAGCAGAGGAAATATAGGAATTCTTTCAGCAGCCTGTAGCTCAGGGACTTCCTGAGCTGGAGGTAACATGTGGAATACCATAGTTGCCCCTGATAGACCTTCTCCATCAAATTTGTTGATCCCAGTTTGAACTCATTTGTACTTTTGGCCTCCACAACATCCTGTGTCAAAAAGCTCCTCAATGAAATTAGTGCAGAGTGTGAAAAGTTCTTTTTCATGTTTGTGTTAACCCTGTTCTTTGGGCAATTCCACTGATTACCTCCTTGAGTGCTATATCATGAAAAGTAGTTTAATTCCCTGTTCCCCTTTCACAATTCATGGGTCTACCCCTGTTGTTTCAGTTATCAAAAACCATGGAAATGTTTTGTTTCTCTTTTTGTTTCCACAGACTGCAGGTTGAAAAGATTGAAATGTTTCCATATTCAAAAGGTTATAAATAATCTTACTGGAAATTTCTCCCTGTGATGTTTTGAACCCTATCAAAGCAGAAGAGGAATGAGACTTACTACTTCGTAGGAAATTCTGCCATTTTGACGTCTTTTCCAGGATGTCAACAGAAACAGAACAGGTATAATTTTTTGCAAAAAAATCAAACACAAACTCACTTTGGAGAGCTCAGCGTATTGTGTTCCAAGTAAGCAAATGCGTCCAATTGCCTAAAAGTTGAAAAACAAACCCTGCCTTTCAAACAGCTGACAGTGAAACACAGAAAAAAAAAGAAAAGAAAAGAAAAGAAAACCCTTTATGCCAACTACTGTACTGTGAAATTTCGTGTTTTGACAACTTCAAACACTTGGGGATTTTTGCCTCTGAACTGAAATTTCACCCACTCCAAATAAAAATCAAGCAAATTTCTCAAAGTATATCTATTTTGAAGGAAACCATGCTGATAAAAGCTCTCTCAAAGGTGTTCCACGTTGCATAGGTTGATCTCAGGAAGGAGAAAAGTGACCAGGATTTTTCTGTGACTCTGCCCTGTGGAAAATTGTTGGGTTTACAGTCTGGGTCTCAGCTTCGTCACAACTTCCCACTGCAAAGGAGCCAGCTCTCACTGTGGTTGGCGTTTGCAGAGACCAGGCGTCCCAGGAGGCTGCCATGCCAGGGCATCTCCCTCACTCAGTGCCAACTTGTGTCTGTCACTGTGTTCCCTCGGACATCCCAACCAGCTGTCTAGGACTGGCGTCATTGGGAAATCAGGTGGCTGGTTGTTCTCCAAAGCTGGGAGCCACGTGTGGCCACGGTGGGCTTCTCCCACCGTGTGGCTGGGAGAAGAAGGAGGTGTTCTGAAAGAAATGTCATTAACAGGGCCACAGAGGCTGGTCTTCTCCATGCCCTAGCTGTTGGACCACGTTCAGGAGCAGGCACGATGCCATCTTGACAGGTGGACTTAAGTGTAGGTAGCCAAAAGGTCACATATGTGTGTAAAAGACATTTGTTGAAAGCAGATGCTCTGAGCCAGGAATAAGAAATAGTCTGGAGCTCCCACACATCATTAATATGGCATCATCCCCACCACTGGATTAACAACAAAACTGAACATGGGAGCTTTGGGCTGTGGTAGCTGAGATACAGCTTTCACGATTATGGGCCAGTGTTTTATTTTATTTTTTTAATTCCATTTTGTCTTTCCTCTATGGAATGACTAAAAAGGAGCTTCCTAAACCTGGTAACATATTTTGAGAGTTGCGTGTGTCATTTGTGTAGGGAAAAAACACCCCTATAGCCCAAACGTGCTTCACAGCTTTGTATGTGGATATGAATACAGATTAATATGATATTAATGTAATGCAATTAAGAAAAAGCTGATGTTATTGTTTGAGACAGGCATTATTTCCCCATAGAAGAATAAATCAATTGCAATTATTGCACTTTCTGTAAGAATTTACACATTTTACTCTAGGTTAGGCTTATTACTGAAATGAGGTACTACTGTATTTTAGGTACTCTGAACAAAGGGCAGAGGCAGTGACAGGTACAACATGTAACTAATCATGCTGCATGCGTAAACATTCAAGAGTTAATGAGGGACTAACTAAACCTAAAAGCTCTCCTGAGTCTTTACATTCTTTAAAAAATAAAATAAAAGCAAGCCAGAAAAAATAAAAAAAAAAAAGAAAGAAAGAAAAGAAAAGAGGCCAGCATCTGTCTACTTTTCCATCGAAGCAGAAGTAATACAAATCCTCTTCTGGAGCTATTTATTGCCACCAATCTTTGACACGTTCACACCATGACCCCTGCACCTGTAATGTGATACACAGGCGAAACAAAGGCATGAAGGGAAAGGGCTCAGCTTCCTCTCCTTAATTACTTCATGCAAAACAAAAGCCACCCAACGGGTTGTTTGGATGGGAAAACAATACTGAGCACCCTTGCAGTTGCTGTGGACAAATGATGTGTAAGTAAAATTCCCCACCTGGCGCAGAGCCAGGGGACACGGGTGTCACCAGCACCCTTCTCCCGTCCCCCATGCAGAAACAGAAATGCTTTCATCCCATTTGGGCACCAAAAGTCTTCATGTTACGGATAGCTGTTTTGGTGTGAGGGGAGAGCTGGAGGCAGCTTCAAGCAGGCAAGGCTGTGGTGGAGACTTGGAGGAGAGGCAGAGGAGGTGATGCTCTGGAGCCCTCAGCTCCAGAAGGACATGGACCTGTTGGAGCGGGTCCAGAGGAGGGCCACGAGGATGATCAGAGGGGTGGAGCACCTCTCCTATGAGAACAGGCTGAGCGAGTTGGGGTTGTTCAGCCTGGAGAAGAGAAGGCTCTGGGGAGACCTTATAGCTGCCTTCCAGTATCTG
>KZ505867.1:578401-613819 GCA_002844005.1 Limosa lapponica baueri
GCTGCCAAACACACCCCGGAGGTGACACTGAAAGCTTCATAGCCAGAGCTCATGCTCTGGACTGAAAGTAGGTCTAATACTGCTTATCTACACTATAAAAAGGAGTATGTGCATGCATGTCGGTAAGCTTAATAGGAATACCTGGTACTAGGAAGTTAATTTCCAAAGAACTATAAAAAAATGCTATTTCTTTGTATCTTATGTTTGAAGGCTTGCTGGTGTACCACTATACTGTTACAATATCTTCAGCACTAGTGTGTGTTTTCTTTTTTTCTACAAGCATCAAGCAGTTCAAAGATCATGTTTTAAAGCTCTTTCATTCAGTCAGATAAGTAAAAGCTTTAAATCATCCCTGTTGTGTTTTTCAACATAAAGAGCAATAACTAAGAACAACAGGAGCTAATCTAGTCCACGTTTTCATGTCCCTCTAGCGACATGTTACAGGAACGGCTTTAATTGACATTTTTTCCTACAGAAAAAGCAGGCCTTCAAAAAGCACAAAACCATGCAGACACCAAGCTCCACAGAATATTTTCTCTGAGACTTCATTTTTTTGGTAAGGAATTCCCAGAATTCACCACAAATATATTAGTGACAATAAATCCCTCACTTGGTTGAACAGGGAAAGTCTCCCAAGATAATATCCTTTTAACTCAAATGTGTAAAAACAAGCAGCTAAAGGGAAATCCCTCTAAAATCCCTCATCATTTCCCATTACCTTCAGAGCACACCTTTACACGCCACCAGGATTTCAGTCCTGTCTCCAGCCAATAAAATAAGACATAGCTACTGTGTCTGCTTTTTCTACACCAGGTTAGTATGAAGCATCAGGCAGGTAGAGTGAGGCTGACCACTGCCCAGTCCCAGCTCTGCACCATGTGTAGGACTCAGTCCCACCACCACCACCAGCAGAATGCAGAAACCACCTGCAGCCTGCCCAAATTATTCCCCACTTCTCAGGGCTACCAAGAAGGATATGTGTGGGGAACAGATTCCCCCAGAAGTAGATGGCTAATTGTTTAGGTTGGGCTTTTAAGGGATATGGGCTGATGAAGGAGCTGGACTCAAGACATCTGTTTTCTGATATTGTGCAAACAAGCTAAATCCCCTGGTCCCTGGCTGGAGAGGGAGATGCCTTTGTCCCAGTGAAGAGCTGAGGTTCATGCTGTCCCTGAGAATCTCAGAGGGAGCAAGATGTGCTAGGTAAACTCTCCTGGCCAAAGCAGAATACCCCATGACCCAATCTTAGTGCATCCTACTTAAACCAGATGCCCATAGGAAGAACAGAGGGACACCCAGGTCCTTGCCAGCGCTCACGACATTTTCAAACCCAAACACACACAATCCTCTTCACCTTCTACTTAAGAGGTTTATTTGTGGCTGTCACATGCCACGCACCTCTCTACATATCCACAGTCTCTGCCATATCCATAGCCAGGTCCAAATCCATAGTCTCTGCCACATGACACTGAGGACATGGCACTGCCCCTGAGAGAGTTACAGGCCCCCGCAAACGGCATCCCCTCAGCCAGCTCCCATCAGAGTGTCATGGATGATGTGCACAGATGTGCACGGATGCATAGAAACAAACACTTACTTGGAATTACGTTGGCTCTATCCACATTTTTTTTTGTGAGACTCTTCCAAATGACGTTTTAGCTTCCAAAGTCAGAATGTGGGAGCTCCAGAAGGGGCTTGCTTCTCCTGACCATTGCGGAACAACAATAGATGAAAAGGAGAGAAATCTTCCCTCCTTTTGATGGCTCTGCCCTCTTGGTATAAGGAAAGAGGAAAAGGAAAGCTTGATCTACACAGAGCTATTGCAGACTGTCCCAGCTGAGAATCCAGATTTGAATGCCTTGCAAAACAAGCTTTTAGCTTAACAAGCCCTGTCTATTGACTGTATCATATTGGTCTTTATCAATATTTCATGCATTCTCCCTTCTGACTCCTCCTTGCACTTATTTGTTAAACAGAACTTATTAAAACTGTGAAAAAAAGCATTTGAGGAGCATTTATTTTAAAGACTTACAGGATGATGTAGTCAAAAACATATTTTAAAGATTTAGCAGAATCAAACATTGGAGATTAAAGGAAGGAAAGAGCCAATTAACTATCTTACATAGAAATGGGACAGTCAATAAGTAATAAACCCATCAAGTTGCCTTGGTGGTGAAATGCTTTTCATCAGAACTAGATAAAAGGTATTCAGAAGACATGCACTGTGTATTGAAAGTATCCTTAATGCACACATTTTTTGACTCTACTCTTTAATGTACAGAGCTTAAGGTCAGTTTGCAAGAGCAGAAAGCCATCTTTGCAAGAAATTCATATCTATAAATATTTCAATTATATCTCAACAAAATGGAGAAAGGACTCAGAAGTGCAGAAACTGTAAATACAAGGCAGACAGAACTCACTATAGAGAGTTTTTCTTCTCATTTGAGCTGCACAAATTGATACCAATCTAAAATTTATACTGTAGGCCTCTTTACTGAGTATGGATGTGAGCACAGCACTTTCATTTCTAGGATGTGATCTTATAGTGGCCACAATCTGTGTCAATAACAGCGTTGTCAATAAGACTCAAATAAAAGTTTTTGCAGTTCTACATGTCCACAGCCAGTGGGGGAGAGGATCTCCAGATGATGAATATAGTTTTTTGCTCTTATAGCAACCTGCCCCACAATCTTTTTATTTGCACCATTTTCATATTCTTCTCCAGGCACTGTTGAAATTAGTCCTGAGTGAAACTCAACATGGAAGTGGGGAGAAAGTCTGGATGCAGCACAGATTATGAAAGGGGCCTTTAACTTAAGTTCTTCTTGCAAGAGACATTCCAGTAATGGAGCGGAAGGGATGTAATATGATGTATTCCAGTCATCTCATTGCCAGAGGAGCTTTTGAACAATGAGCTTCATTTTTCCTTCCACTGCACTAAAACAAAACCCAGCTTCTCCAAAAAACAGTCATGGAATTATACCAGCACAACATTGATGGTATGGACTAGAGAATTAGATTTGCTGCACTTAAAGGAAACAATTGAGGAAGATTACAAAAGGAAGGGCAAACTCAAAGTCTTCAGCTATCATTAAAACTATTCATTTCCTTAGCAAGGCAGAAAATTGGATAGCTCTCCTTCTGTTCATAATTTAATGGCTTGTGTTCAGTCACAGCCCTACCTACCTGCTTAAAAGCAAATCATATGTAGCAGTGATACACATTCATTACCAACCTCTCTCAAGATAATTTGACAGTTCCATGGCATGGTGCCACAGCGGGTCGTTATCTTGATCCCCAAGTATCGCACTCTCCTGCAAGATGTTGCAGTGACAAAGAAATGGCTGGTAGCTCCATTTGGCCTTCTTCATGTGGTCAGCATCTACTCCAAGGGGAAGTGCTCCAGGGGTTTTACAGAGGGATGCAGGCATAAAACAGTCTCAATGCTTCTGTGTCCGTTTTGTTTGTTTGTTTATTTGTTTGGGTTTCTTTTTAAAAAGATTTAAATACTCACAGAAGGAGCAGTTAACTGGAAATAATAAAGTGGAAAAAAGAACCTCTCACCCTTAAATACTGGAAACTGCCCCCACTCCCTCCTACCAACTGACTTCTTCTTATCCACTTGTGACTTTCTCACAGGACTCAGGGAAGTCAGTAAAGAAGATCTAGAGGGACCGTTATTCAGTTCTTTCTCTTGCCAATACAAGTTTGCTGTTATTCCAGTATGCTCCACCACCACGGCCTTTGTGCCCCAAGAGGTTAATAGCTTATCAGTCCAACAATAAGTTTATTACAAAATTGATGTTAAAAAAAATGAAACAACCTCCAACTCCATCATTTTCTGCCTTATTGTCAAATGCCCCACCATTTAGACTTGATTTGCATGATTTACTGTGCATATGTTTTTTCTCTGTCTCCAAGCCCAGAATTATCTTCAATTGAGGCTGTATCAGCTGCTGGTGCTTGCAGATTGTCTTTGTCCTTTCCAACCTGCAAAATATCATCTGCAGAATCCAAATCACTGTCTGCCTATTCTCTTATCTTCTACTTCTTTTACCCATCAATAGCCAAGCTGTGCTGTTCGGTAGCTACAACATATTGTAGGAAGGAACTGATAAGTACATCAAACGGCATTCACAGACTACACACAAACATGCGCCACTGACATTTTTTATTGCCTGTGACAAGTCACCCATCCCCACTCAGACTTTCCAGATGCATAATGCAGATTTCAAGTCTGTGTCACTGTAGGTACTCTTTATTATAAAGAACTTATGCATATATAATCACAGCTGGAACTTGAAAATCATATGCAGACAAAAAGTACATTTCTTCCTAGTATTACCAAAAAAAAGGATGACTACAAAACTATAAGAATGGGAGAGCTAAATTAAATATCTAAATAAAGAGTGGTCAGATAATTGCTTGTGATTTAATGGGAGTAGTTTAAGATTTATCCTTAGCTAAGGTGCGGTAACTGGTCTTGTGTGACTTCCACGTCTGTTGCTCTGCAAAGTAATAGCCACTTTACGTAAAATTCACACCACTGATAAGGCTTGTGCTCCAGATGACAGGGGGTTCGTACAAAGTTGGTTACTGAAGATTAGTTGAACAGGGGCAACTCTTTAAATTACTTGCTTTTTTGTCACCTGCTCATTGTCATCTGAAACGATCTCTGTATTTTCTGAACACTCACAAATTTCCCAGTGACCACAATTCACTTATTTAGAAGGTCAAAAAGCGTAAGGCAAACTTTCATAAGTTGGATGAAAGTTCCTGCAAAAAGTTCCCCTTTTTAGATTGAGGCTGGATTTGTAACACAAACCTTAAGTATTATTCACTGCAAGCAAGGAAAAAAATTCTTGGGCTAACCTGGACCGTTCAGGAGAACAAAAACAACAGGTGAATTTCTTAATTGTCTGGTAGGGTCCCCATGAGATTTGGGTAAATCACCTAACCTCTGGTTATGAGTTTCCCTCTGTCAAATGGCATTTTTTCTTACCCAGGTGCTGTTCTTCAGGTTTTTTGTAAATAGCTAGAGAAACCAAACCAAGGTTAAACTAAAGGTCACCACTCTAATGAGTCATGTACCCAAATCTGATCCAGTCAAATTTAGGTTTTACTGCAATGCATCACCTAGATTATCAATTCTACAGCAACATATATACATGTGTGCATTCAGTATTCCCACAGTGGCAAGTCTGGAAAAACATGATACAGGGTTTAATATTAAGTCAAGATTGTTGCAGATTAGGTTTCACATATGTTTTGACTATGGTTATATTTTTTCACTATTATTTTAGTTTGTTATATTCCACACACATTTAAAATATTAACTAATCTCTTGCAACTGTTAATCTGTAATCATTTCCCCACTACCAAACCTTAAAAAAGGGACTCTGCAAAACCTGGAAATGATTGCGAAAAGAAGGTATAGGCGTCTGTTCTTTCGGTCTGAGCTGTGACTGACAAGCGGTTCTGTTGTTCATAAAGGGAAAACATCTGTAAAGATGTAAGCCATCAGGAATGATAACCTCTGAACTCTCACCCCACGCTGAGCTCCAGTAAATGAGTGCACCTATCGCTCCTGCCAAGTGTAACACGAGACAGATGTGAAGTTTACACCACAGGCTGTTTGTCTGGCTTTGAATCTTGAAGTTAGATTGGGAGGATTCTTAAAACAGCAAATATGGGATCACAACAAATTAAAATTAATAAAGTGAGAGGAGCAACTATGTATTTTATGTCAGTTTTGAAAGATTAAAGATTTTTAGATAGTGAAACAAAATATACACCAATTTTTACAGGGGCTTCAGGAAAGATTCCATCTGGGCCTTGCAGAGTGATATGAAGTCACCAGCTTCTATGTAAATTTAAAAAATAAAGACAAAGAAAGCACAAACTAGTTTTGTCTGGATAAGCAATTAATACCTGCTGTAGCTGAACTGAGTGACACAATAATGGAGGTATTAACAGCATGCAATATTACAAGGTAATGAAATAAGTCAGCCCTCAGTCTCACAAGCCATAGAAAGCCCTGTAGTTGTGCTCATAGAGCTACATCACCAAACTACAGCCACGAATCCTCCTCCAGTGCTTTTCCCCCCAGGCCCAAGCTTTGACAGGAAGCACATTCCACAAACCTTTTAATTTAGCTTGGCCCTTTTTAATGAGAAAGGATGTTTTTGAACAGACATGTGCCCTGGTTTTCCTTCCCCTTCCCGCTCATGCATCAGCCAAATAAATATTATCAAAGGATTAAATATCTTGTGCTTCTCTAGGATATTTCATCAGAGTATATCCAAAGTGCTTTACAAACTTCAATTAATCCCCCACAGAGAGCAGCGCTGATAGCCATGTTTCGCAGCTGAGTGAGTGGGGAGAGGCGGGAGGTCCGAGTGTCTCTCTCGGCTGCACAATGGGTGAGTGAGGGGCAGGCGTGGGACTCCAGCCATCCCCTGCTTCCATGGCTTTCCTGCTGGGTTGTGGCAGGCATTTGCGATTTGTACCAGGTAGCAAAAATCAAGGTTGTGTGGGCACTGGACGCTTCTCTCCCCATTTAGTGAGACCCACAGCATCTCTTTGCTGCCGCGACCAAGGCGAGAGCCATGGTGTGGTTGAGCTGTGCACACAAGTCTCCAGTCTCTCCATCTGCCTTCCCAAGGCTTTGACCATGGGTCGCAGGTAGGATAGGACTGGGCAGCGGGCTGCAACCTCCAGAAAACCAGCGTGGCAAAGCGCGGGGTGTCTGAAGCCTGCCTTCTGATGTCTCATTTAAGACACCTGAATTACATTATTTCTCTGGATGTCAAAAATCATCGCTCGAACGCACATGATCTCTCTGTACCTGAGACTACAAGGGTTTGGGCAGGTTTTTTTCTTTTCTATCCTTCTTTACAAAAATGTGTCAAAGACATAATTTATTACAATGAAACCGTGAACATACAAAACAAAACTGACATCTCCTCACTTCAAATGCCTTTGAGCCTAGAAAACAGGAGATAAAAAGGCAATTGATATGGGCAAACAAACCCATATTTTATGTCTTTCTCCTGTCTTCCAGACTGTAATGGGCTGTGGTCTGCAGCTCGGAGGACTTCTGCCTGATTTATATGCATTTTTACAGCAAGTCTCACTGCTTCGGCTTTGTAGCAGGACCAGCAGCAATGGGACCTGTGTAGGGGGGTCAGGTCATTAAAACACATGACCGTGTGCTATTCCTCCCTGGGAGCTGGTGGGTAGACAGCAGCTGGAATAGGAGTTTTGGAGCATCTCAGTATCACACTGCTCACTGGGAGTTTTTTGTGATTCGTTGACAAGCTGGTCACCATGGAAAGCAATGCTGCTCTCAGCGTATTTCTTTGGTTTGATCTATTATTAGACTTGTCTCCTGTTCTTGGTTTTTTGTTTTGTTTTGTATTGGTTTTGTTTTGTTTTAATGGCTGTAAGTACATTTCCGCAGAGCCAGCAACCCTGGCCTCTGAAGTAACATATAATGCTGCCCATATAGCATCAGCCTGCAGGTCCAGGCTCTGCTCCAGCTGGGCTGTGTCTCTCTGGATGTCACGGACACACAGATGCCAGGCAGGAGCATCCAAACATCGTTTCAGATTTGCCAAGGGAAAACTGTGCAATTTATTCCCATGCCTATGCAAGCTCCTGGGGTTTTTGGACAATCACAAACCCCAGGCTGGTAGAACATGGAACCACGTGATGATGGGATTATGCACAGCACCGTTTTTCTGGCTGAATCCTGAATAACGAAGGCAATGAATGGGATGTCAATAATCAGGTTTTCAAGAGTCCTGATTAAAAGATTTTAGTCCAAAATATGGGACTTAAGCTGACTGGAGTTTTAAAACCCAGTAGATTAAGCTGTCAGGACTCTTGGCTTTCCATTCTGAAATGCTGAATGTGACTCCCCAGCGAGAGAGCTTGTGCTTGGTTGCATAAATACATGTATATGCCACTGATTTTCCTGGCAGGCTGGGGGACGATGGCTGTATAATCCTCAGCATGGGCCCGCTGGCACTCTTCAGGAATAGGGGTCTCTGTGAAGTGAGGCTATGGCATTATCCTTGACTTAAGGATTTTGGCATTGCGTCTTGGACCATGAATCATGGCACAGAGTGGGCTGCAGCTGTATCCAGAAAACTGGGTCTGGATGTTGATGATGAGTAATATATTACGGTTATAGTGGCATCACGGCTCTAAATGTACTTAATATCCAGTGATGCTGGGGTGGTATCTGGGATATTAGTCTTGTCCCTAGCTCTTGAAAGCTAGGGTCAGACTTGCTGCGATCTGAATCTGTTGCCCTCACTTTGTGTGGGTTTGATGGTGATAGGAGGTCAGAAGGTGTGACTTCCTCTCTCAGTCCATACATGCTACATGGCTGTGCCAGACCTGTGCATCTTTTTTTGGATGTGAACAATAGCATCATAGTACTGAATACTTGGAAGGAAGGAAACATTTTCTCATATTTCTATGCTGACAAATAGATGCAAAGAAAAGCAGGCAACTTTTTTCCTCCTCTGCAATTGCAACAAGATTGTCTTTGTTGACAAGGTGAGTGACATTTTTGCCTGTGTAATTCTTGGCAATCGCAGCAGGAAGAAGAAAAGGTTGAGCCAGAACCCACGTGCAACACTGTTCTACATCTTCTCAGGTTCAGCTGGCCAGCAGCCTTCTCAGGAAATAAAAGCAATTGTCTAGGAAGCAGCGTATTGCACAGTAACAAGTGAGGCACCCAAAGCAGGATATAAAAATATATTTATAAAGGACAATTATTAATCTTTTGTGTATATTTAGCAATTGCTCTGCTGACTGCTGTTTAATGTTACAAGGAATATAAGTATTTGGGGAGTCTTTCTTAAATTTCAAAATTCAGGCCAGATTCACCGAGAACCTCTGACTCTATATTCAATTCTCAAAGACCATTTTTGAGTCCTAAATGGAAAACTATAAATCTTCCTGTCCGGATGGGATTCTGAGAACTGCAGAACTTCAGCCAAGAAGTGGTTATGGTGATGATCAAGTTTCAATGGATGCTTTCCAGTTCATAGAAATCTGGACAAGTCAAAAATTAAAATAGAAAGAACTATCCACCTTGACTGTCACCTAAAAGTAAGCCTGAACAGCATTTACCATTAAAGCTGCAGAATCCGTCTAGCAGTTCTTGCTTGACCTGTTTCCTTGAGCATTACCAAGTCTCAAACCAAGAGCCTTTCCTACAGTGATCTGACAAAGGACAGGAAGAATCACCTGAATAGTCCTGGAGTGGAGAGAGGGGCAACACAGGAGCCACCCTATTCTCTTCTGCTTCCAGGGAAGCTTCTCTTGGGACTGTACGTAACTGTAGGGAAGTTTGAAACACTCTGACTAAAACTGGGTAAATAGGAAGAGAACTTTAAACTACATCTGTGCCCCTGATTTCACATTGACCCGAATCTGGGATTTTGGGAACATAGACACTGCCTTTCATTTGAGACACAGCACTTCCCAAACTCTTGTGAACTGGAGCCGAGGAGGACAGCTGCTGCTGTAGTTACATGCAGATGTGTCGGCAAGTCCATTGGTGTCTCACATGGGATATATTTCACTAGTAACTGCACTGGGAACATAAACACATTCTGGACAGCAGCACCATAATTCAGCCCTCCTTCCTCAGAAGGAAAGAAAACTATTGCCCACAGTTTCTCAGATTTTTCTTATCCAAAGATTACTTAATCTTTTGTTGCAATTTCTAAATTATCTTGATTACTGTTTCCACAATGGATTTCCTTTGACACTAAACATAGATCAAGCTAAAATTCTATTTTCCCTTCCACTTTCCTTGCTCACTGACAAGTTCTCATGTTAAGAAACATGCAACACACCAAGCTGCTGAAGATCTTGGTGCCCCTATACTCTAACCAAGGGTGTCTAATGGATGCAGAGACGAATGAAGAGGAATAACTGATTTTTCACAGGGAGACCAGAATAGTGATGGGGCCTGGCAGAACTGTAGACTGACCTGGGATTTTTTTGTCAACGGTTGACACTCAGCAGTGGAAAGCTCATACATTCATTGTTATTCTTAGAGAAGCTGCTCCTGGCACAAAACTGGATGTCAGGGAAAAAAAAGTTCTGGTTTTGAATGAAATTTTTAAACAAAATAATGGGAAAACAAAATAAAGAACTTGCATTGTTCTAGCCAGACCAATCATATAACAATGTAAGGAAGGCAAAAATATGTAAAGTGATATTCTTTTAGCCAATAATGAAGAAATAGGCTTCATTTTGGGTTTAGAAAACCTTCTTTGGGTGAAAATGATAACTAAACTGGGAGAATTTCACTTGGGTTTTGCTCAGCTTCTCAGCTCAAATAAGGTTATCTTTTAATACTTAATGCTTTTGAAAGATAGAATCAGTCAAAATATCTTCCTCAAATTCACAGGTGAACCTATTTATTATTTGAGTTTTACAGTTTTTTCAAGTAGTTCTATTTACAATATTTGTGAACCATAGTTTAGATGAAAGCATAAAATAATCCTGCTCTTAGCTTGTCTATAAAATAAATTAGAGTTGCTTTATCTGGTCTTGCTGTGTAGTACATGCAGAATTCCTGAGCAAATTCTTATAGTAGTTTCTTTAGCATTCAGGTTCTGCTTGGGCCTTACAGAATGACATGCTGAAGAGTAACTGGAAAGGAAATTAATAGGCACTTCTTCCTAAAGTAAAGATAAGTGTGAAGAGTGCCTAGGTCTTACTGAGAAGATCAGTACTTCATTACAGTAAGCACTATAAATGCATTTTCCTATAAAAAAAAAGTGTTTATTAAAATTGCAAAGGACAAACCAGAAAAACACTGAAAATGAAATGAGGCAAAATTCCCTCCTAACAGAGCAGATCAAGTGCAGAACCTGGAATACAACCCAAGTGGTGTGATTTTCAGCACCTTACAGCCAGGCTGAGTTGCCTCATGCTTTTGGGATTCCTAGTCCATCTCTGCTCAGAATGGCTGCAGTGAAGAGCTGGAGCGTAAAACACACTTACATGGCTGTAGCAATGAACACAACTGTGCCCATTGTTTAAGCTCATAATGGCCCTGCTAACTCCTGCTAGATACCTAGAATTTGTTTACTCTTGGATCATTGTCAAAGTGGGTTACAGAATCCAGCCATTTCCCTTATTTCATCTTGTTTCCATAATTTTTTTCCCAGTACTTAAACAATAGTCATCTTTCTTATTTCCATAGTTCACTTTTGAAGGGAAGACAGATCAGCTGTGAAATCTGTTTCTAAGTGGGATCCTGGGATTTTTCCTATTTTTCACTAGGGTTGGTGGATACGTGAGGAAATCAGATGACTTACACAAGGCCACAAAGTAAGTTCTTCAGGTAATACTAGAATGAAGGTGTCTCTTGACTTAAAAACAGCCAGTTTGACTACTCAACTCCTGCTAATAGCTTTTTTCTTTCTCTTCAACCAAACAAAACACGCTTTAGAATTTTCTTGCAAGCCTTTTTTTTTTGCTTTTAATAAAAAATAATTGCTTTTAAAAAGACATAAAAATGCAAATAGGAAAAATATCTCCATAAATTGCTGCATAGCTTTATTTGTCATTGTTATTTATTACAGTATTTGTGTTAGTTATTCATGGAGATTCTGGATAAGCCTGGCTCCTATTGCTGATTAAGGCATTGAAATTAGCTCTTCTGCCCACCCCTACCCAATCTGAAGCTCCTCTATTAACTCCCTTCATGACATGGGAAAATCACTTATTTTTTCTGTTCCTCAGCATTATCCCTGTTTTACTCTTGGGAGCCATTTCCTCCACATTTTGCCCATCCAGCCTGATAGAGCTTATAACCACAAGACAACATGTTTCTTCCCTGTTTCTTTTACAGACCCTCGTATCTTGACAGAGTCTTTACGTGTTGCTATAACACAGTGATAATGAGATTTTAAAAAATGAAAGCAAATCAAAGGGAAATCATGCATCATACACTACAGTGGAAAGAGGCCTAAAGGACTGGTCATTATCCCCTGTACTATTTGTAGATAATGTCGGGAAAGAGATGATTCTTCTCCATCATAAAATCAGCTATGACAGCATGTTTAATTGCATCAATTCAGTCTTTTGCTCTTACCATAACTCTCATTCTTCCAAACAACTCTCAAGCAGAGGCTGTATTGGGAAATGCTGGCAGAACCTCCCCCTACTCTCGCAGGGGAACAAAATGCTCTTTCCTCTCCCCCAGTGACTCCACAGTCTTCTTAGGATGGTAAGTTCTTTCAGACATAGAAGTAATGCCAATATCTAGCAATACAGTCAACTAAAGTCAACTGTGATTCAGTCCACTTCTAGATTAAAGTGCTTCAAGAGTGGGAGATGGGAGTACAGCACAGAAACCGTAGAGAGCAATGGCAAGAAGAGGATGAGGATTAGCTTTCTTACTTCTGTAAGGACCATTTCTGAACTGGAGGCTGTACTTTGGGAATGCCAGCATTTCCTACACCTTCTGCTCAAGCCAAACACAGGCCAGGCTTGCCTCTTTCTTTCTCCCAGTTAATTCTTACTCAGTATTGTTGCATTTAACCCTGCCTTCTGCCTTTTGCTGTTCTTCCTACCCTCTGCTCTTCTCTGTGGTGACCTGTCAAAATTCAGCAGCAAAAGGTTTTTGTTATTTCCATTGCCACTTCTTGTTGAATTCTGAATTCTGAGATATAATTCATAAGGACCTGCTGCCTGTCAACTTTTGATACTTCTAATTGCCTATCTGCTCTGGTATAATCATAAAGCCTTTTAGCATTTCACTTTCCCCCCAGGAAAATGTATCCTAGTCACAGAAATGTGACCTTCAGCTCCTTTTGTGAATGCTGAAGGAAAGAAATCATTCAGAATGTCAGCAACGTTATCAAGCCACTGTCACTAACTTCCCAGTCATGCTCTTTAATAGCTAGATAGTCTCATTACCTTGCTGTTTACTTCAGCTTTCTTGGGACAGAGAAACAAGGGTGTTTAATTCCCTTGGCATTTTTGTTTCATGTGTTCATGTCAGCAATCCTGGTAAACCTGCTTCAGGTTTCCATCTTTTGAGCAGACCTTGGATCTTAGGGCTGGACTTTTTGTGCTTTCCTCAACTTTTGCTTCTTCTCAGAGCCAAACCCTTGATTAGAAACAAAATTTGATTTGTAGCTGAGTATCATAAACAGCTTGCCTTATCCATAGGTTAAAAAAGGAAAGAAAAACAATTCCTGTAACATGGGTTTCAACCACTGTAATAATCCAGAGCCAGAGACATGCTTCAGCTCTGCTCCTAACTCAGTCTCGAAATTCGGGTACTCCTTGGACCTCATCAAGAACTTTTGAAGAAACAAGTGTGGAACTGAAGACCCTCTTGGCCTCCCCATCAAGCAACAAGAGGGTAAGACAGCAGTTTTCCAGCCCATTAATGGCACAAATGTTCAACATGCAGAACAGCATATTATTACATGTTATGGCTGCATGCAGGTAACAGTCACCATCAAGGCAAGGTTCCACCCAAAGGCGGTCAAGGAGGAGGGAATGGGAGGGAGGTTACTTAGCACACGAATAGCTCCCAGGGATGTGATGGGGAAGAGCCTTGCAGCAGACAGCAGAGCTGCACCATTGCCAGTGCCTAGCCTGCATTGTTCATGTAGGTGGTGACGTTGCTCCGGGTGTAAATGTGTGGTCATATCAGGAAGCTACAGTAATCTACCAGTAATCCCCATGATCTAAGGTTTTCTGCCCCAGGTAACCTTCCACTTATGAGTCCCCTCCACATTTATTCAATTGATAGTAAGAATACTCACAGCTAGGCCTACATGTGACTTTGGAGCAGCTGACAGCATTGGTAGAAACAGCGAGCAAATCACAGCTTCAGTGTCCTTCAGCTCTTCTTTTCTGCCTTTAGTGGTCAGTAGATCTGTGAGTTCCAGGCAGCACACAGGAGTTGCATCTTACATTTGAAGAAGGGGCTGTTCGCCCAGCCTGTGACAAATGAGAATACAAGCAGGTATAACACAAACCATTTATCAAGTCAACATATCACTGACTATTCAGTGTTCATTTTATCCCTCTTGGTTTCTATTGTATTTCTCTTCAATGCTTTGTTTGCCTTACATGATACCCCAGTTTGCTATTTTTGTTGGGATCCTCCCTTTTGCTCCTCTCTGTAGCTTTGATTGTCATTTTAATTCCCTCTGTAGTGTATTTGTGACCCCAGCTAATATACTGAAGCCTAAATTGTTATCTAACATTATTTCATCAACCTCTTCTCCGAGTTACGCTCAAACCCAGCCTTGTTTCTTTGCCTGGCAGCTGATGTCCAGATTGAATTAGAAAGCACTCTCATTCCAGATTTAGAAATATATTTCCTCTACTTAATGCAATCTTGTCTGTATCTGGGCAATTAAAATCATCTATTACTACCACTCAGGTTCATTTACATGTTTTATCTTTTAAAATTTATGCAATAATTACATAAAATACTGTGCTCCAATGGGCCAGCTGGATGGAGTACAAATAGTATAGCATATCTTATTATGGAAACATACCTCCAGCTACAAGCACCGACTCTACCATTTCCAGGCTTTGCTATGATCGGGATTGAATCATCCTTCACAAATAAATCAACATAAATTTGTTTGTATATCGGCTTCTTTCCTCAAGAATTGGCAAAAATTTTTGATGGAGCACTCCTGAAGATAAGGACCTGAGAAAGTTCAAGAGTTCTGGACGTTTTATCTACTGAGCTGGTCGACTGCATAGTTAAATCAATAACTACACCTAATTCACGATGTAGGAAGGCATTGTAGAGAGCACAGAAACCAGATAGTTAGCGCTGAAAATGTTACATAGGCTTTCTCATGCGAAGGGAAAGTCAGCAATTGCTCCTTCTTCCTATATGTCTTTTTCATTTCATAGACAGCAAAGTAATTCTGGTATCCTGTTTTTCACTATTTAAATTTAATTTCAGCATTCAGCAACTTCCTTGATTTCCTGTTTGCCCTTCTTTTCCCCCTTCTTTTCCTTTTTCATCCTCTTTTACAAAGGCTTACCTCACCTCTCTTTTCTCTATGTACTGTTCAGCCCTCCCCACAACCTCCTGAGCAGTTTTCAGAGCCAGCAGAGAGAAGGCAATGCACCCTCTTCCTGGCCTCCCATCCTAAGTGAGAAGATGAATATAGAAGTATTGAAAAAAAGCCACCTAAAACCCCCGTATCTGGAAGACATACAAATTTGGTAGCAAAAGTACCTAAAGATGGCAAAGGCAACCTCCAGAAAAAACATCATTTCCCCACAATTGTTGCTTGCCCATGTTCCAGAGGGATCCTCTTCACAATAGTAACATATTTTATTCCATTTGAGGTAATTAACTGCTATTACCAACTTCAGTGACTGCTTGCTTTTGATACTTTCCTATTAAAACAGGTTGGGATAAAATTCTTTGTACACTGCTAGCAGTAATTTAAGGGTTGGCTTTCTTTTGTGGGGAGATTTTTTTGAAGCTAGACTATTTCAGCAATCAGCAAGATACTAGGATAATAATTTTCTTAAAGCTTGAATTTCTTGGGCATTACAGTTTCATTGTGAAATAATAAATTATTTCCATTTTTAATGAGAGCTCCTTGCTTTCCAGCTCTAAAGTTTAAAAAATATTTCTCCATACATGTAGAAAAATTGAAGGTAATTTGGTTCGACAAAGCACAAAAGGTAGTAAAACCATCTAAGTAACTTAATTATCGAGTTACTCATGAGACAATGCACCACATCTGAAATGACTTACAATTTTAGTCTTTCCTTGAAAATAAATCATCTTAGAAGCTTCTGACAGGTACACTCAGCCTCCTTTCATAGTCCACCTCACTCCAATTCATTCAGCTTCATAGGCTAATGAAAGAACAGGAAAAAATCTCTTGTGTTGAACTATTCAGCTTCTTTGTCAAAATATTAAAGGATCCCAGTGCACCACAGCTGTATGAATGACTTCTCAAAGCAGGGGAAATATCTGGCCTGTGTACTTAAACCTCTTCAAGCAGCAAAACAGACTGCATGGGAAAGGAAGCCTGTGAGATGCAGAAAGTTGTACATTGGAGCTGAGGTCAATTCTGTTTCTGAAGCCTGATCCAAGTCAATGCAGATCCATCTGCTGGGCCCAGCAGAGGTGGAACATGGCAGCCGGAATGGTCATATCTGTTCCATTAACGTGTGCTCATGTTTTACCAAAGGGCTGCTAGTTAAAATATGCATCTTTTTCTTCTTCAGCTCCCCTCCTTCAAAGGCACAGCTATTCATCCTCCATTCCTTTTACAAACATGTGATGAATACAGATCCAAATCCGGCTGCTTTTCTTGAGATCTGATATTCCTGACATCAAATCTCAAGGATCAAAGAAAAACATTCATTAAATCTGTCCAGCATAGCCATAATGATCTCCTTAAATGGAATATGGTACTTTAAACATCAAAAAACACCTTTCTCATAAAGTAAGGGAACACTCACTTCTCTTATTTACCTGATGGCTTGAGATGTTTTTCAGAAGTTTTACCAGACTGGGGAAATGCAAATACTGTTTAGATATCTTAAAATATGAAAGGGCAGCATGCTTATTAAGTAGACAGCCTTTTATTTCCTTACCAAAGTATGCCATCGTGTTCTGGGTCCTCAGGGAGACATCTCCAGGAACCATAAAAAATGCAATTCCTAGAACTAAGGATTTCAATCTTTCATCTCTCTAGTGTTCAAGAAAACAACCTTTACAAGAAATGTAAGCCTGGGTGTTAAGTAGCAATTGGCACTTGAATATAGCTGATTTTTTTAATAATTTTGATTAAATCTGTCCAGGTCATAAATATATACCTGGATAACATCATAGTGTGGAGCTAAGGTAAAGTTCAGAAACCTACAAGTAATTTCCAAATACACAAATTCTTTTATGCTACTCGTAAATCTTTTTCATGGCAGATGGGAGGGGGGAAGAAATGTTGAATACTTTATTTTTCTCTTTCTTTAATAAGCATTTATGAAGCGAGTGAGGCCAAGGCTTTGCATATGCAGTCTGCTAGGTATGTAGATAGAGGCCAGTTATAAATATGAGCAGTGACATCTTACAGCAGGGTGTGGGGGGAACATCCTGCGTAATCAATTTAGGCTGACAGTCAGTATCACGAGACACATGATATTTGCTACAGTGACAGCGTTATCTGGGCGAGAGGAGGGTTAGTTTCCATTAGGAAACCCTATTTTCCAGAGATTTGGAACCTGACAAAATAATTGTTAAAACTTGGCATTAAAAAAACTTTTCCATTCACTAGCATAATTTCCCCTTGAAGAACTGATGACCAAAACTGAGACGGCTATTTTAGGATAGTTGAAGACGGAAAGGAGAGGGGAAAACCCCACCCATTGTAGTAATATCAGGGGTTGGTTTGCTTCCCACTAGCAAAGGGAGCTGCAGAATTCTGAAAACAGCACATGCTTGGGAGCTCTATCAGCCAGAGCCAGCTCATAGTATAGGCAATATAGGTAACTGCCCGGGGTAAGGGTACTGTGTACTTTTATATCTAAGGAGGCAAAAACTAGAGCCAAAGAGAAGAGTGAAAAGTGGGGCTCTCCTCCTCCACGTTTGCCCACAGTCTCACTTGGCCCCTGAGATTTTTCCTCCCTCTCAGGGACCTATTCTGCTGTGGCCACAAAACCACGGCACTGCCAGCACGTTGCTGCACACGTCCAGATGCAAAACTTTCTGAGTCAGAACTTCATCTTCAGTGCTCAGACCCAACAGTCTGATCTATTTTTTTAAAGCAGCCTGGATCAGGGCTTGGAGGGTTGTAAAAGGAGATTATAAAAGGGCACTACCAGGGAGAAAGTTTATCACCCAAAGAGTAAAACAAAGGTGACAGATGTGATGAGAGAGCAAGAGATAGGAGGGCTGATATCCCCAGTGACGGGGCTATTAATTGCCTATGGGGAGATTAAGTGAGCAGCCAAAAGGTCATGCAGGAAGAGTCTGGTCTCCTGACACCTCATCCAGTGCCGTATCCACCAGACCTTCCTTCCTCCTGAGGCACTGCAGAAGAATTTTTTTGTAAGAAAGAGCTGCAGAAACTGGCCTGGCTTTGCCATGCAGCCCTGCTGCTCACGAAGCCTTCCAAGCTGACACCAAATTGAATGTACATAATGCTATTAGTTTAATTCCAAGATGTATCCTTTTTCCTTCCTTATGCTTATAAGGATTTTTAACACAGAAATGCTCATTTTAAGAAGTAAATAGATTATTTTCTACCACTGAAACCACTAAGGAGTTAAATTTTACTCAGCCTGCTATTGAATATTAGCAGTTCAAGGATTTAATGTGGCCTTGATTAATGAGCAAATCTTAAAAGATAGGGAGTTGGTTGGGAAAAGCATCTGCAAGTTCAGGCAGCGATGTGTATCTAAGGCTCTAAAGTCACTGCAATTGGGCTGTAAAACTGACAAAAGCAAGGTCTGTTCATGAGATTTCTGGCAAATCTTCTGCTAATCCCAACCAAAATTTAGAGCAGCTTCTCATCAACACATCAGCATTGCTGGGCCTAGTCCTAAGCATATCTTGTAAATATAAAAGGCAGTAAATAAAGGTTTTTCCAGACTTTCTAACAGCTCCTTAAAGTGCTTAAGTTGCTTTGGCTTCTAAAAATGAACAGAAGGATCCAGGACATCTTGTTCCAAGTGGTTTGTTCAGTCCTGTCCTTTCGTTACTGGGCTGCTATCCTCCGCTGCTGACTGAATCCTGCCCCAGACTGGTGCAACCACACTCCCATTGGATACTTCAGGTGAAACTCATCCAGTTGGAATTTGGAAACATAATAGGAAAAATGTGGGGTTCTTTCTTTCTTTCAGACTTCTGCACAAATTAGAGTTCTGTTGCTTTGAAGAGATAAAATGGAGGTATATTCTAACCTGGGGGGCAGTGTGAAAAAAAGCCCCAAATCTGTTCACATCCTCTGTAATATATAAACAGAGCTGAGTGTGATTAGCTGGCTATTGAAAAAAGCAAGAAACCGTAAGGACACTGACAGATGTTGAAAGGTCAATGCTTAGCTTGCCACTTGCCCCTGAAATTCTGACCAAAGTATCGAAATTTGTCACCACCTCGGCAATTAGAGGCTTGTTCCGCCTCTTAAGTAGACAGGGAAAGAAGCAGGAAAAAACTGCAGCAAGACCTTACATTTTTGAGATGCCACTGAATTGTTGAGCTGCCTCACCCAAATTTCCTTAGAATTTGCAAAGAGCAGGAAATTTCAGCTGACAGACCGTTTCTTTTCACTGCATTCAGCCTCCAACGCGCTCTTCCCTGTCTTGACTCAAGGAAGAGCTGTGCAAGAGCGCTACCACAGTCTATAATATTCTTTTAAAGTCTGAATTTTAAACAGGCAATAGTGAGCAAGGTTGCCAGGTAATGTGATGATCTGAAACCAAGAAAACATGTGTCAATGGGAAGGGGAGAAGCGGTTGGAGGCAAGAAAGTTTGTGAATATGTTCAGTCATTTTTCACACTGCATATTCAGTACGGACCTAGGCTTCAGCTAAGAGATGTGTATACTGTGTATAACACTGCCTGGGAGCGGTTAGAGGAATTCTATGAGATGGAAAAAACCCAAAAACGACCCCACAGAAATTAATTATGCTGTTCAATTAATGGTTCTGGACCATTTGGCTTTAAAATCAGCATCACTCCCTAGAATTACATCATCTGTGGATCCAGCCCTAAATCCCTTTTCCTTCTTCTCCATGTATCAGTTCTGTCTTCACAATTACAGCTGTTATTTGTTTTGTTAAATCTATTTTAATTTATCCCTGAAACTAAGGGTCTCTCAATCTCCGTTACCATAACGGTGTCACTCTAACACAGTTTTTAAAATGTAAATTGATTTGTTTTGATTGATTTTGTCTGACCTTTAAAAATGGGTAAAAGTATTTAAATGGTGTAATAAACCACTTTCAAGAAGTCTAAACACACTAAAATACAAGAAATACGTATGGATTAGCTTGATAATGGAGCAGAGAGCTCAGATTGCGGTCCTGCTAGCAGGCCCTCTGTGCTGACAAACAGAAGTTTGCAAGCTCTTGGAGTTCAGAAAGCTGCAATAACTTCAAGGGGAAAAAACGTCCAAGAACAGCTAAGAGCAGGAAAACACAGAAAGGAAGGAAAATTGATTCTCCACTTCTAGGGTATGTTAGAAAACCTACTGAAGGGGTGTCATTGTTTAACCTCAGCCAGCAACTGCTCACTCCATGCAGCTGCTTGCTCAGTCCCCCGAGTTTGGATGGGGAAGAGAATCGGAACTCGTAGATTGAGAAAAAGACAATTTAATAGGTAAAGCAAAAGCCATGCACACAAACAAAACAAAACAAGGGATTCATTCACTACTTCCCATCATCAGGCAGGTGTTCAACCATCCCCAGGAAAGCAGGGCTCCATCATGCATATAATGGTTAGTTGGGAAGACAAATGCCATCACTCCAAATGTCTCCCCATTCCTTCTTCTTTTCCCAGCTTTATATGCTGAGCATGATGTCACATGGTATGGAATATCCCTTTAGTGAGTTGGGGTCAGATGTCCCAACTGTGTCCCCCTCCCAATTTCTTGTGCATCCCCAGCCTGCTCACTGGCGGGGTGGTGTGAGGAGCAGAAAAGCCCTTGACCGCCTACCAACAAATAAAAACAACCATGCACTTTCAAAAGTATTTCTCATCCCAAATCCAAAACATAGTACTGTACCATTCCTGAAGCTGAAATTCTGTTTTTAAGGCCCAAAATTGATATTTTTATGTGGATTGCAGTATTGCCAGAATGCCATTAGAAGGGCTAATACCCAGCAAAAGTTGCACCAACCCCCAGAGTAGCAGTCGCAGCTTGAGGAGCAGCAGGTCAGCTTCTGAATCTCTGTCCCACCAAGAGCCAGGCAGAGCTTATTGCTGCACCACACCTGAAGTTGTTTTGCAGTGTCTTTTAGGGTCGAGGAAGCGGTACCAGCACGTGCACAGAGTGCATGGTGCATACTCTTCTCCATAGATAAGCAAGCCATTCCTGTGCATAGTAGATGCTTGCACAAGCAGAGGAAAACCATTATGTTGGAGAACCTGGCCCCAGTGGTACAATTCCTGTTGCCCTTTGTTTCCTCTATAAAACCAGGGATAGTAAAACCTCACAGAACAGAAGGGAAATACAGAAGTCATTAAAAATATCAAAATATTTTCCATGGCAGAGAGGAAGTATAATAAAGAGCTTTGAACCAAATAAATACTCTGCCTTATCTTTTCAGTCAAGTGATAAAATAGAAGAGAAAGTAGGCAATAAAAAGTGAACTGAATGCAGAAAACAGCAGCAGCCAGGGACGAGTGTGTAAAAGGAAGCAGAGCCATAGGATTTCAGTTTATTAAGGAAGAAGAAATGGAAATCTTGTAAAGGACTCAGGCCACCAATCTTCATTATGATTTCTAAAAAAAATGTGGAACAAACTGTCCCCTGTAAGATAGAAGTGGATAAGCAACAGATGCTATAGATCTGTCGTGAGCAAGCTATGTCAAACCCATCTAACTTTCTTCTTTGACCAGATCAAGGGTTGTGTGAATGAGGGAGAAGCAATAGGCATATTTGACCTTAATAAGGCTTTTGACACTATCTCACATGACATTCTCATTAGCAAGCGAGGCAAATGCTGTCTTAATGAAACTGGTATGAGAGAGGTGAAAAAGTGATTGGAAATCTATACTTACCAAGTACCTATCGATGGTTCATTATCCAAATGGAAGTGTGTATTGAGTGACATTCTGCAGGAGTCTGTCCTAAGTCCACATTTATTCAATATTTTCATTAACGGGGATGATGGAATAGGAAGTATGTTTATTAAATTTGCAGAGGATATGGAGCAAGGATGGACTACAAGCTCATTGAAAATTCAAAATGAGCTTGTCTGTCGAAGGAACATTCTGAAAATTAGCAGGAAGCTAAAAGGAACGAAGTTTGTTAGGGACAAAAAGCAAAGCAAATAACATTTCAGCAAGAATAAAGAACTGCACTTATCTGAGCGGGGTGGCATTAGGCTATGCAGCAATTTTACGGACAAAGACCTTGAAGTTGTAGCAGATGAAAAAGGTGGACATGAGTCAGCGGTGTCATTTCTAGTTCAGGCAGGAGTACTGTGAGAAAGAACATTGAGCAATTCATATACTTGACTCAGCACTGAGAAAGATTCTGTGAAAGTTTTGCTGTGTTGTAGCACAGTGCTCTGAAAAAGATGCTGTCCAGGAGGCAGCAGTAAGAGCGGTCAGGATCTAAACTAACACAACCAGTTGGGAATGGGATTATTTATACTACTGAAAGGTCCCAGAGGGGTGCATAACAGCCCTTAAGCAGACAAAAGGCTGTTACAGGCAAGATATGGTCTGCTTTCCATGTCCATGAAGGCTGGAAAAGGAACTAATGAGTTCAAATTATAGACAAGGAATATTCGTGTTAGACACAAGGGAAACTTTAATGGTAAGGATAGAAAAACTGTGGAATAAATATCCTGAAAATGTTATTGATTCTTCAAAACAATGTTTATAGGAAAGGTTGGATGATTAAGAGTCAAGAATTATGCAAATAGAGATGATTATGTTAGGGACATTAGGTGATGAACATTCCCTTCCCACTCTATCATTTTATTAAGTGAAATTATAGAATTTCTAAGGAGTCATGGCTGAGCTAATGAAAATGACAATGTCTGAAGATGGTATTTGGGTGAGCGGAGTGCCCTCCCGTGCTGGAACTCAGAGAACTGGAATATGAAATTTCAAGAACAAAGGCCAAAACTTATAATTAACATAAGTTTATAATTGTGTGTCCCTATATATAAGAAGAGAGAGTGAATGAGAGAGAGAGAAAGGAAAGGGGCAAACTAGCAACTAGAGGTCAAATATTCTGATCAAGTATGTCCAATGCTTTAGAATAAATTCTGAACAAAAGAAAAATGAAACAAAAAATTTTACTGAAAGTAGGTTTATCAAACTTGGACTTCTCTCTTATTGATGCAGTTGTTTCTTCTTTAGGAAGAAATGTTCCCTCAACTTAGTGCCTGGGAAATTACTAGTTAAACTGAGCATGCTGGAGATGAAAGCAAAACATTTAATTACTGAGGAACTGACTGAAGGGGATATGGCAATGGATTAGAGGAAGTTATTAGAGAAGTTCCAGAAGGATAGGTCTTGGGACCACTTTTCACTAGGTGGTCTGGCTCAAAAAGTGTGAGTCTTTGCTGATGACACAGGGTTGAGAGTCATCACTAAGACACAGGAAAACAAAGAAAGAATTGTAGTATTATGAAAAATGCTAGAAATGGAATGTGGTTTCATAGCCAAAGTGCATGTCACGCATACAGAGACCGATGAGAGAGCTGATTAGCGAGCTCATGAGCTGGACACAACAAAGAGGAAAAAGTTCATGGGTTTAAGAAGAAAAAGTCATTCTTTAATGAGTCATTAATGTGTTCTGAACAGAGGAAGAAGAGCAGCTGAAATAATAGACAGTATCCATTAGGACATTCCCAACATTAAGGAAGAAGCATGTGCACCATTGTGCAAGGCACCACTGAGAACTCATTCTGAAGACTGGATTTAAGGAGTGAATGCACTAAATAGATCAGCTAAAGGAGAACATATTTTATGAGAGGATATTGAAAGAGACAGACTTTATTTTGCAAAGCTATATAATCCAGAACAGAATAGAGAAGGTGGTAAATTCACTCTCCCCAAAGATACTCAGGGCAGTAACATGATGAGGCGAGTTCGGGGAAAAATGTTATTTTAGCTAAAGAACAATGCTAACACAAGACCAATGAACCATGAAAAATTTTAGTTTAGTTACTATAAAAAAGCTTTCAACCTCTGGAAGAATATGTTAATATTAGCAGTTGTGTGGGCCTACCATTGAATTTATTTAGAGTTCAATCTGTTTCTGAACAAGGTTTCTAAATGATATTATATGAAGGGATGGCAAATTGGACTCTCTTTTTTCCCTTCCTAGCTGTGCGCTCCCACACACCTTTCCTCACCAGGCTAGACTAAGCAAGCAGGAGGAACTTTTGGGATCTGCAGCTTTGAAAGAATGGTGTGGTGATACCGTGTTTAAGGGCAACAAAATTTGTTTCATTGCTATTTCAATCAGTATTCAATTTCTTCCTGCTCTGACAGTCTCTCAAATCTGAATTCCCCAAGGACTGGAAGGAGATGGTGTATTCCATATAACAGCGTACTTTGGACCTGAAGGTCCCAAGGCATTTGTTCTTGCCAAGAAAAGAAACATCAAACACACACCCTCGCCTCCCTTCCTGTTCCAGTGTAAGAGATTTGTCGTGAGCAGCCTAGTGCAAAAGTAGCCACTCTCAGATTAGAGAGAATAGGATAATGTGTTACTTAAAAGCCAGATGCCAGCCAAAATGCCAATCAGAGCAAGTTCTGATTTCTGCTAATGTACTGTTACACATTGCCATATGCACACGTACCAGTTTATGTTTCCTCTACAAACCTATCATGAGCTATTTCCTGTTAATTATTTAGAGTATGTAGCTGATTACCTAAGAACAACTCTCACTGCTGCATAATTAGACAACTCAGACTTTTAGATACAAGAAAAATAAACAACACAAGGTAAGCACCTAATGTAATAACCAGCTTATGCTCTACTTCTCTTATTAATATGTTTCCACACGTGAAGGCGAACATTATTATTGCTTAGAGAATAAGTATTCCAGAGCAATACTGCCAAGCAAACAGACTTGTGGCACACACGTTCAGCTACAGCAAATAATAAGGGATTTGATCATGGTCAAACTGAGCAGTTGGCCAGAAATCCACTGGACGTTTATTTTGGAAGCTTTCTAACAGCTCTTCTGCTGGGTCTACTTTATGCTAAGTGTCTCTAATATGTGGCAGTGCTGGTGAAACACCAGAAAATATCTGTATGCTCTTTCCAAGAATTCCAGCCAGCTGGTCAGAGAATAAAGGAATTTTATAAAGAGAAGATTCATACTTTCCATCCCTCTTCTTTATGGAAATCTTTTGGCTATGTTTAATTCTTTCTTACCTAGTACTATAACATCAACAGATATTTAGATTTTTGATGTAAATTATAAACTTTTTATATAGAAATTACACAGGCAATATTTTGCTTATTATGCTTACTGTTTTGTGTGCTTAACATAAGAATGTTAAAGAAAAAACCTTCAGAATAAAGGAGAGTAAGTTTTTCAAAGCATGTCTAGGGTTAAGAAACAGGGCAACCCTCAATGTCTTGAGGGCTTTGGAAACTCCATACTGCATATACCAAGACTATGACAGCATAAGAACACCCATAGTAAGTCAAAATAAAAAAAACACCCAGCCCAATAACGTCTTCAGGAATGGCAAGGATTGGATACTAAGACAAGAAACAGGATGACAGTAAACTGGTATAATCTCTCCATATCAACATCAATCAGAAGAAATGGACCAGGAACGGAGAGATAAAAAAAATCGGGAAAAGTAGTGTAAGATCAAAACTAAAAGAAGTCAAAAAAAAAAAAAGAAAAGAAATCCAGTGTTGGCCTACAGTCCTTAAATTACATCATGCTGAAAACTCCAATAAAATGCATGCTGTATCCAGCATACCTTTTTTTTAAATAAAATCCCCCTTCCTTGTGACATTCAAGCAAGCACCCCAGAGGCCTATTAACAACCTCCCCAAATTCATTTCAAACCAATACTCCTGTAACCAAAATCAGCTGTCTCACTGCTTCTGTTTAAGCCAGCATTGGGTTGCTTGGATTCAATCAGGATTTTGTTTGCTCAGAAAGGTGGGAAAATAGGTTTATTGATCATGAACCCTGTAGTATGGCTGTTGTACCTCTCAGATTCACAGGGCTTAAAGCCCATGAGGACAAAAGTGGTCTCACACCCTGTACAGATCCCAGATACCCCTCACGTACCTCTGCTAAATCCTGTGCTCAGTGAAGGCATTCAGTTTTGTCCTGATGTAGTGAAGACACTTTATTTGCCACAGTAGTGCATCCTTGCTGTACCTATCCTTAAGTAATTGCCCTGCTTCTGCCTGCAGACTCTCCGATTTTCCAGTGTTATCTTTAAATCAAGGATGCCAGAACTATATCTTGTCTTTCAGCATTATCCTGACCAGAGCCAGAGGCAGAAGTAAAACCACCTCCTTGCTCCTACCTCTCTCCTCCTGTGCATACAGGCATGGCTCTTGTTAGACCTTTTTGTCACTGCAGCAGAAACATCCAGAGTTTTCACCTGTCAAGGGATTTTTAAATCCTGTCAATCACGAGATTTGGATTTATGACACAGTTCAATGCCAGTTGGCTTCAATGGTCACTGGATTGCACTCTGGAGGATTTCTGAGACACAAACAGCAGAATGAATTGGAGCACTAGATCCCTAGAGACTGACTCTAAAACAGTCTTATGTCTTCCCTTGGCTGCGGAGCTGCAGAGTGGACAACTAATTCACACTACTGTGGGAGTACTGTGTTCTAGTAATCAGTTTTTCAGCTTAAAAAGCTTGGCTTCAGAAGAGAAAAAAAAATGGTGAAACATTTGCATTCAGATTGACCTAACCTAAGTACAACAGGCAGAACTCCGATTTACACAAAAGCAAAAATCATATTTCACTCTCAGGAAGAGGAGAAAAGGGTCTGATCTGGAACCTGCTGAGCTTTCCCAACCAACAGCGCAGAAACAGATGATGTAGGCACAAGGTCTTTGCAACTCCACAATCATCTCGCGAGTAGTTATTGAAGGAATGGATTTTGTGAGAAAACTGGAATCTGCTCATTACAGGCTAAGTAAAAGCTTCTTCAGCTGTAGCCAACTGCAGTTTAATTTAAACTGCATTCATGTCGACAAAAAGCATAGTGGCTAAATTGCTTGCACTAATAATACCCTGCCCATGTACTTTGCTTACAGATGGTCATTAATATCATAATGATGATCTGTGACAGACAGGCTGCAGTGTGGGCAACTATCCTATTTAGTTTAGCCAGGATGAATTGTCCAGCTATAATTCAGCACTGAGTAAGCGAGGCATTTAAAAAGAACAGTAATGTGAGCTACAATGTATGTGGGAAGACAACAGGCAGCTTGAGATGACTGTGATGTTGTTTTCTACACGTATTTCTTCAGTGGGGCATATCTTGCAGGATGGGATTGTATATCCAAATACAAGACAGATGAAAACAGAAGAAGGAGAGCAGAACTAGTCCATTTGTTCTTCAAGATTATTTTTTCCCAAGATAATGACAGATTGGTTTAACTTTTTGGGACAGCTGTGGTTACGGAATCTCCATGCCTGACAGGTGACAAATCCTGTCACGCTTTCTTTTAGATGGGAATTAAGATCAGAGCCCCTGGAGTCGTCAGAAGTTGAAGTCCCACAAAAACTGGAGTCCTCAGAAGCTCCTCTGCCTCTTTTACAAGTGAGGAGAGATGTCGCCATTCTCCTGCCCTTATCCTTTGCTGGAAAATTACTCTTACAGGCTGCTTTTGGCTGTGATTGGGATAATAGAGTGTCGCATAGTTGCCTTGTATTGTTGAATATTTGTTGAATTTTACTGGTGGAGTGAACCATCCTTTCTAAATGCAAGGCTTCCAAACACAATAAGCTACCCAAAAAGCTCTTGTGATTGTGTTTACACGAATCCTGTTCCTACATCCTGATTTTTGTGACTTGTGTTAGGTGCACAGTAGAAAACCGAGTGAATGATTTAGAATAACTGGATAAGGATCACAAAGCAAGCAGGAACATCTGGTATCTGAATTAAAGATAGCTCAGAAACATCCTGGCAGTCTTTAACCTCTTTGTGTGCTCTATCTCCCAGAGGACTAGGAGGTTTAAAGTGATTATTAATGTGGCTAATGAACACTACATGAGAAATTGAGAAAAAGTGTCTCTTCTAAACCAGACTGAATGTCCACCGGGCCTGGTAGATCAAGAAGAGAAAAGAAGAGCAGAAAAAAATAGGAAAACCAGTTAATGTTTTCCCTAATAATTCCTCCTAACCTTCAGCCCCTGCAGCTCAGAGTCTTTCCAAGTCAGAAGTAGTTTCTGCGCATCTAGGAACTCTCAAGGGTTATGTCTTCTGGGGACTTCTGTCCAGTCTCCCTTCAACTTTCAGCATCCATGATGTCCTGTGGCAAGAGCTGCTTCTGTTAAACTACATGTTTTGTGAACAATTGCCTCCTTTTGTTTGAACTTCCCACTTACTGACTTTGCATCAGACCTACTGGTTCCCATATGGGAAATTTTCTTGTTTTACAGACCTTGCCTGGCTGAGGAGGTAGGCAGGACACATAATGTTTTGATTTGCATAACATGGAGGTCAGTCCCTTCTTTATCTTGGATTTGTTAGCATACAACTACATTACTGGCATGTAACATTACTGTACAAAGATGCACCTTTCAACACTCATTAACTATCTTATTTATGATTAACTGTCTTATCATATACCTAGTCATACATATAATCATAGCAGTACTCTGCCTTTTGTCCAGTTAGAGAAGACAGAGAGAGGTATATAATTGAATCCTACCCTCCAAATGGAAAAGAAGAATGTTTTGCTAAATTTTTGTGATGGCGTTTCAATGACCAGCAAACTTTTTGGTTAAAATTCACACAAAAACATTTAATCCAGAATTTTAAAGTTTTGCACCCTATTCCTCTTTTCTCCTGGTATTCTGCAGAACAAAAATCCAGAAAACTTCAAAGCACAAAACCTCTTTCTGCCCCTTTCTTCTGACTGCGGGATGTTGTGAGGGGGAGCTCTACCTGGCATACACTTGTGGAATAAGTGTCTGAGAAAAGGAAACTCCGGTGGTTTATCTCATCAGAATATGACAGCCCAGCCACTTTCTCCATTCTCTCCCTCTAATACTATATCAGTTCTACTTACGCTTCCCTTATCAGCTGACATCTGCAATGCCCTTTGTATTGTGACACATCATTGAAAAGATGGAAAAGCTTGAGTGGACGTCATTGCCTCTCTCATTAACCATTACACTCTCATGTGAAGCAGTAAGTGTGTTTTCTGTCTATTCACAGGTGTTACTACCCCTTTATTTAACAGCAATTCTTGGTGCCTTGAAAGTAATCCCCATGAAGGATGATAAGGAGTCTCGAGGCTCATAACACGTTGCTGCTTGCTGCCTGTGAACAGGCTGATCTGATCAGCTGGGCTTACTGAAATTTCAAGACACACACACAGAGTCAACCTGTTAAAGCACTCACGTGCCGTGACAGTGAACATGGTTTCAAGCCATAAATGAGACACCAAGTGTGTCTTTCAAAAAGCAAGCTAAATCCCATACACAATTCCTGGAGGGATGTGTTTCGTGTATTAAAGTGGGTTGAGCCCTAATCTTCTCAGTTCCCAGCTATCAGTTCACCTGCCTATTATAGGGACACAGCAGCAATGAGCAGTGGCAAAAGTACTGCCTTCAGTTTGAAGCTACAGTACTGAGATAAGGATCACAACTGGTCAAATACTGGAACGCTGGTGGTGTTTGTGAAAATTTTCACTGAGTTTGGTTTGCTTTAAATCACTGCTTGCTGGTTATATTATTTAAACATATCAGATACCTTCAGGATATCTCTGGAACTACTTGCTAATCCCCAAAGTTTTAGGCATTTTAGCATGAATTATTGTTTATTTGAAAATACCTACTGAAGCATATTATTCATTATTTACCCCAGGAAGAAACACTGGCAACAGATTGCACAGCAGGCTACATATGTGCAGGGGTGAATAACCAAAGCGTGTCTCCTCTGAAGCAGTAGCAAAGGTTCAGAAAATTCTCCACCTTTACTATGATGCACCTATTTCTACATGAGAAAGATGCTTCCCGCTAGTCTACATTATTCTGTGGGACAATTTACTAATCCAAAAGAAAGGGCTGTGTTGTTAAAGGAGGTTATTTGGAATCCATCAGAAATCGAGATACAGTATTTCCACCCCAGTGTTTCAATGTGGATTTAACCCGACTGTGCAGGTGGGACCCTTTCCATCTAACTGAGGTTATTTAAGAGTCAAAAGTTAGGTTTAAACTGTTTGCAGATTTAGTGGAGACAGAAAGGCAGACAAGGCTCTTTGGGTTATTTAGTGCCGCTGCAAAATTTGCTGCTGGTCAAATCTAGAAAACTTGTAATTCACAAAGGCCAGCTGGACTGAATTCCTTGAAGCTACAAACCACAGATGCTGCTAGAATCCATGCAGATACATCTATTCCAACACAGATTTGAATTATAAGGCTTAAATCTATTTTGAGAATCCAAATTCTTCGCAGCATGGGATGTTTTTAGGTTTGTAACTCATCGGTTTCACCCACAGTCTCTTCACTGCCACAGTACTTGCATTGGTTGTCCATGGCACAGAAAAGCTACTGGAAAAAAATGAAAATAGTTGAATAAATTGTTCAGTCCTAGATGTGGTAGCTTCAGGGCAATGCACAGAAACTGCTTTTCTGCAACCCACAGTAAAGCTGTTGTCAAGAAAATGGAAATTCTTCTTGCTACTGCAATCTTAGACATCACTTGTAACAGCGGGAAGAGAACAATTTTCAAAGACAAGCCTGATCTTCAAATTGATAGGATCTTTTTCAGCTTCCCATTGGGACACAGGGGACATTAGATGCCCAGATAACGTAATTTCCACTGGAAGTGTCTGGTAAAGATTGGTGTATTTGTAAAAGGGCAGAGCATTCTTTTCAGACATGGCTCCTGGTTTCAGGTCACTCTCCATGCTGCATTTTCTTTTCTGTGCACTCAGAAATCCGTTTATAGCTCTTGTGTGACGTCCAGTGGAAAGTAACAACTCTGGGTCAGTTCCTCAGGTAGCATAAATCAATGTGGCCATACTGACTTCAGTATAGCCATCAAATGTACCTGAAGGTCTGGCTCTGCTGACATTTAATTCCTGCGTTTGAAACACGTATACGTGCACAAACACTGAGACCTCTTAAATTAAATGTTTTTATTCAGGGGGAAAAGTACTCGATTTAGCAGAAACTAATAGCCCTCCAGCTTTCAGCTCTTTCTAAATAACTCAGACGAGCAAATCAATCAACACTTTTTTTCCAAGCTTACAACAGAGTGCAGTAGATTTACTATAAGTACTAGATTTTTTTCTGCTGGCATATGTGTGTATCCGAGGCAAAACATAAATAACATAAAAGTTCCAGTTAATATAGCTCTGAGCAGGAATATGTTTTTTTCTTTCATGTATGATTTTCATGGCTATATTGAGGCGGTGAAGTTATTCATCTCTTTATTCTCAGCTCAGCAGAGCTGTCTGCAGGTGACACACAGAGCGAGTGTGTAATCTGGAGCATATGATGGGAAAGCCAGGTCAATAAAACAACATCCATTTGCAAGGCAGTAGAAGATTTTAATTCTGAATTTCTCACGTGTTAGCCTCCCAGTTCCCTGTTTGCAGTGCCTTTGCAGTATCTGGTCTGGGAGGCAATCACCTGTCATGGTGCTCATTCACTTTTGATAAAGCCAGGGCAAAGACATGGCAGGCCATATAGTTGGGAGGCAAGAGGACAAGGATAACTGGGGCCCTGCCCCTGATCCCAGCAACAGGCACATGAGGGGAAGAGCCAGGGGAGCCGTTTGCCATCTACAATGAGACAGGCTACAGCAAAGGTAATCCAGAGCACCAGCACTGAAGTAGCTGCACTGTTTCCTGTCACCCAAACCCATTTTGTGCCTATGCTTTGGAGGACAACATAATGAGGCACCTGAACCTAAGCTTTCTGCAAGAGTCTGGGCTTGGAAACAAGGCACCTCTTTGCCCTGATCCCCAGTGCCATCCATCCACAGAAAGGCTGACGGATACTTAAATCCTCCAGGCTGGGCAGCGTTCCTCTTTTCTCAGCCATTCCATGAAAAACAAGCAGCAGAGCCCAGGGTTCATTTCTCCTAGGTGCGTGCTGTCCTCCTTAGACCAGAGTCCTGACCCAAAATGCTCACTGGCTTTTTAGCCCTGAGATCTCAGCTCTTCTGGCTACACAAAAAAGGACACCAAGCAACAGGACGCTGCACGAATGATGAAGCCTTTACTGCCTGAGAAGCAAATTTATTAGGAAGATAAAGAGGGACCATGATAGATTAAATGTTGCTGAGAGATGAAGTAGATATCCTTAAGGGTCTGAGCGATTTCTTCATCCCAGGAAATGGAGGACCTGTAATATCCCAGAGTCCATGTTTTCCTTGAGGGGAATAGAAATGCTAAAGAAAAAAACCTCACTGCAGTAGAGAAGATAATAAGGCAATTAAAGCTCTCAGTACTATTAAAAAGTTGACAAAGCACCAGGATTAGATGAAATACATCACTGAAATCAGTGTGGAAAGAGCAAATAAAATCGAAAAGCCTTTGGAGAAGAATTTTGATTGCTTACTAATGGCAATGTTAGTACCAGAGGATAAGGTAATTTCAGTGTGTAAGGAAGGACCAAGGTTAAAAATGGACACATTTCACCTGAATTTCAGGAAATTAGTCAATAATGTATCTCAAGATGAATTGATTTGAAAGGTCAAGCAGGATGGTGACATTGCTGCAAGTGGGAAAATTAGTGAAACTGGTCAGAAATTGCCCTTTGGCTGCCAGCCAAAGGTTCTAATAAGGTGGTGTGAAGCCTTAAGAGAAAGTGATCTATATTATCAAAATTCATAAATAGGCCAATCTCTCTGGGCTCATTCTTTATACTCCAAATACTCTGCAAAACCCAAAAAGGTTATCTACATTCATCAGTGTACCCTCATCAATTTTGAAAACTGGGAGGAGTGCCTGATACACCAGAGGGTCATGCTGCCATCCAGGGAGACCGTGGCAGGTTGGCAAAATGGGCTGGCAGGCACTTCATGAAGTTCAACAAGGAGAAATGCAAAGTCCTGCACTTGGGGAGGAACAATCCCACGCACCAATATATGCTAGGGGCAAACCGGCTGGATAACAGCTTTGGAAAAGGTCCTGGGGGTCCCAGTGGACACCAAGTTAATATGGACCAGCAATGTGCCTTTGCCATAAAGAAGGCTCATGATATCCCGGGCTGCATTAGGCAAAGCGTTGTCAGCAGGTCAAAGGAGGTGATCCTTCCCCTTTATTCAGCAGCAGTGAGGCCACACCAGCAGTCTCATGTCCAGTTATGGGCTCCTCAGGACAAGAGACATGGACACAATGGAGAGAGTCCAAAGAAGGGCCCCAAATATGATTAATGATTATCATCTCTCCTAAGACGAAAGACTGGGAGAGTTGGGGCAGTTCACCCTGGAGAAGAGAAGGTTCAAGGGGATCTTATCAATATATATAAATACCTGAAGGGAGGGTGCAAAGAAGACAGAGCCAGGCTCTTTTCAGTGCTGCCCAGTGACAGGACCAGAAGCAACGAGCACAAGCTGAAACACAGGAGGTTCCATGTGAGCATCAGGAAACACTTTTTCACTGTGATGGTAAGCAGTGGAGCAGGTTGTCCAAAGAGGTTATGAAGTTTCCCACCCTAGACTTACTCAAAAGCTGTCTGGACACAATCCTGGGCAGTGTGGTCTGGGTCACCCTGCTTGAGCTGGGTGGTTGGACCAGATGACCTCCAGAGGTCCGTTCCAACTGCAACCTGTCTGTGATTCCGTGACCTGCATTTTCTGTTGTTGTCCCACTGGCTGGTTGAAGTTATCTGAGTACCCAATGATATCAGAAAATAGCCTATCTGAGAGCAAATGGAAGGAGACAAGGTTTATCAGATATGGCTCTGTTTCCTGTCTCTGTCCCCATGTGTTCCTCAGTGACAGAAAAACCACGGGATGCTCAGTCCCACCCAGTGATTTAGCATTGTTCCAGTTTTGTGTAGTATAATTAAAATGTAAATAAATCCTAGAATGTCACCCACCACAATCGATTCTGGCAGTAAGCTTCTCTTTAGGCTTTGTGTTCACTGGGAGAAGCAGAACCACAAAGGATGTCCCAGACAGACTTCTGTCTCTTTTTCCCTCAAAAGCAGCAATATCTAATGGAGTGCTTTCTGCTGTTGAAGTAATTTGATTTTCTGATCTGATGCAAAACTATCAGGTCAGCTGTAAGACAGCTAAAATAATTGATTTGTAATGTTTTAAAGAGTTCAAAACACATATTTGGCTAAATAAGTGAAAATTGTTCTTGTTCCAAATCTTAGTTAAAAAAAAAAAAGTGATAGATTTTATAAGAAAATATAGGCTTGGATTTCTTTCGTGATAATTAGTACTGAAAAGTAATTAGCAATTCCATTAACCAAAAGTTGGTTTCAGAATTAAAAGTGATTATTTCAGTTTAGGAAAATCTGAAGAAAAAAGTCACTACTGGAAAAACAAAATGGAGGGTATTTGGAGATGTTGGCAAATGGATATTACAAGATTATTTCCATATTTAGCCCCATCTTTTCATATTTTGAACAGTGTTGGAAAGAAGGTGTGTGATTATTACCCACAAACGCTACTTTTCTGGAGATAGAAATAGCAATGTAGAGATATAATTAAAAGTTGTGGAATGAAGTTTGAAAAAGGAAATTCAGATTATCATAAAAATCACTGATAGCAAGGACTAAATGGGTTCTGTGGAATACCCACTAAAAAGAAACATTTGAGGGCTGAACATGCATTATGTTAAAAATTAAATTCTATTCTACATGGGAACCTCTCTGCAATGACAAAGGAATCAATTTGATGACTTAATGAGATTTTCCATCTCTAATGTTTATGATTCAGTATATTAAATATGATCTAATTTCTATGATATATGATGCATACAGGAAGCATATGAGATTCTGGAATAAAAAAAAAATCAATTGATTGGTGGCAATATACTGCTTAAGGGACGGTGAAATTTAATCGGAGGATCATCAAGGTGTCATGGAAAGAAATGTGACCTCCTGAATTTTGACAGCCACCTTTGCCATATTACAACACATGGTCTTTTCCTGTTCATCAGTGCAATGATGAATAAGTTCTCTGTGCACTTTAGCAAACTGAAGTCTTCTATTTCAGAAAGCCTAGCTAAAGTATGTGCACGGCTGTGTAGGTGCAGACGGGTCTGTAGGCTGGAGAGCAGGTACACATGGCCCTCCTTTTCTCATTTATTCCTCTAGTCAGGCAGCAGTTTTGAACTTTTTTTTCTTTAAAGCACTGGAGGCATCAACCAGAGACACCTTAGAAAGATACTCACTCCAAAATGGTCCATCACAGGAACCATGAAGAGAGGGAGCACAGAATCAAGAAGAAATCTGGACCAAAGAGCTATCCCATGCCTTTACTTTCCCAAATTAAATAGACTTGATGTTCACTTCTGAAACATGGAGTGGTCTGAGGGGAC